>CM051272.1:16033798-16298798 GCA_027921565.1 Artemia sinica
GTTCTGGCATAAGTAAATTTTATTCATAGTATAATCTCTATTCATATATGTAGCTTTGTATATAACTTTTGAATATAATCTGTATGTCTTTTATAAGTAAATTGAATATAACTTTTATATGTATTCTATTATGACTAATTGTATTCCTCTCTCGTGTCTATACCAAAAAAGAAGAAAATGAATGAATTTTGAGTGAATTTCAGCTTTACGAAAATAAAAAAAGCGGTACATAAATTTCGAAAGTTTGTGACACATTGCAATAACTTATTATTTAAATTCAATCAATTATAAATAATAAACACATTAAACAACAAAATAATAAATTTATTTATTTTTTATTTATTGAATTTATTGTTTAATCTTTATTAACTATTATTAAATATCATTGTTATTATAGGAGAAAGAACGACGAAAGCAGCATTCAATGCTTATCCGGTCTCTGGAAATTCGCCAAAAGTTCGAGGAACGTGAAAAAAGACGCCAAAAGAAAAGTGAAAAGGTGATCCAGGAATGGAAAGCTATTGAAGATCTCGCATTAAATGGTCAGTGTTATTCCTTCTTATGGTCTTTTTAGATATGCTTTAAAGGTCTAAGAACCTTTCTATATTTTCTTTACGTCAAAGGACCTTAATGTCCCAGGACTTAGCTGATTAATATTTAGGTTACTACAATTTATTCTGTCTCATACTGGAGTTTTGTTTTGCTCATTTTTCTTAGAAGTTCAGTAAGATCGTTTTTTTGTACTCGTTATTTAATAATAAATAACGTCTCTTAAATAATAACCTCGTCTTAAATAATAACTCGTCTTTTGTTCAAAGTAAAAAAAAATCAACTTTCTTAAGGTATTCTGTTAAAATTTAAACATTTTAAAGATATAGATTATATGTTTTTTTCATTTTAAATTTCAATTAACTTTCAAATTTCGAGTTCAAACTTTAAAACTTAATCTTTTAACATACAGCACAAGTTTTGAGTGTTGGTTTTTGTTCTGAAAACTATTTAATTTTTTATTAAATATTATAAGATCCTAAATTTTGAAACGGGAATGATGCGTAAATTAACAAAAAAGATTCTAAATTTATGAAATAGAGAAATTTTTTGGCATAAAAAAATTGTCCCGTATGGCGCTTGTTCATAATCGTTATCTGTACCCGTAAAAGACAATCCAAATCTTCAAATTTATTATGAAGCAATGGCAGTAAACGATGACTTTCTGTCTTCACCAAGATACGATCCGAAACCCTTTTTTTTGTGTTAACGATTGTTGTTTATCTGAAACAAAATAAAAATAACTTTAAAATAATGAAATAATTAACAATTTATCCAATTAATAAATAATTATCCAAAATTAAAAATTAAATAGTATTTATTCCTTAAGGTCTGTGAATAAGGAAGACAGTTGGTCTTGATGACAGTAAAAAAGGGTTTGTCCTGTCACAGCTCCCACCTTACCTTTCCCCTCAAAAAAAAAAAAAAAAAAAAACTTAACTTTAGTTGAGTCTGTTTCTATTTCGGTTACCAAAGGTTACTTCTTTCATTATTTGATATTACTGTTATTACACAAACCTCTGATTTAGTATCTCTGGAGGATTTAGTGGCATCACTCAATCAGTGGCATCTTTTCAAGAAAATTCAGGGGGGGGGGGGGGCTAAATGTATTTTCAAAGTATATGGGGGGGGGGGGTAAATTGGTTATTTCTTAAATTATTTCATTGAGAATTCCAATAAGGCATCTTTCAATGAAAATGCCCCGCAAAAGGGTATTTTTCAAAATATTTGAGGGCAAAAAGACCTAGAAGGCACCTTTCCCTCCCCCCCCCCCTCATTGAAGCCACTGCACCATAATTGTTGGTGTGACATTATCAGAAATCAATTTGCAGTCAGATGAGGGATTTTCATGCATAATCTGCATCAGGCACGTAAGATGGAACAAACCCCCATCCCAAAATTTTGAGGATTTTTACAATATCACTCCTTATGTATATGAAAAATTTCGTAACACAACGGCTTTTGAATGACAGCTGTTCCAGAATTAATTATTTTAGTACCGGGATTAATTAAATTTTATTTTAATTTGTTTATGTTTAAATATGAGTGTTTTTTGCCAAATTGTTTTTCTGGTTATTTTGTAAATAGCCTAGTACGAATAGCAAAAATGTGTTGAATAAAAGCTGGTGAAGGAATTTATTTGGGGGGGGGGGATACAGATTAAGTAAGCGTTGCATTACTGCAGTAACGCATGCTTTGTATGTCCAGAAATATGGTCATTTACATGAGAAACCAAAATGCAGATAATTTTTAGGAATCACATTATTTTAATCGTTAATAAAGAAAAGTAATCAATCGCTAATGAACGTGCCATAACATGTAAACATACACCTCAAGTTTTAAATCAAAGACGGGGCACGCCTGTGCCCCGTGTTATTTATGTCTTCGTGTACCCTGTGGTTATGTCTTCTAGTTAATACATGGTTTTATCTGGCTGGTTGTCTTATATAATCTGTTGTGTCTGTAGTTCTAGAGGGATTATTTTTGAAAATAAATTTACCTTTAGTCTTCCGTACTTAAAAAAAAGTAAGATTTAAATCATCCTCTTGTGACAAATTCAACATAATCATAAGACATTCTAAAAAAAAATAAATAATAATAATCCCTAGCAGCACAAAGCCACCAACTTGAACACGTACACAAACACGAACATTTCATAATGTAAAGGGAAATTTACATTTGGATGTGTTTGTCCAAGTCGATCAAGTCGATGAAGTTAAGTATCTAGTTATATTGCCCCATTCCTTTGAGAACTCATGTTGCCTGTAATTGTGTTTACGTTCTTTCGACATGCTGTTGAAAAATGATGCGGTGCCGCAATATCTCAAAGGTGATCTTAATCTCAGTTATAAATCTGGATACTGCTTCCAGCTACTGTAAAATTGTGCTATAAACACAAAAACGGGAAATTGATTCTTATGCACTACGCTACCCCAACGTAAACCCAACGAACAAGCCGCATTGTCTCGAACGACGTGTGATCGTGTGAAACCTCATGTTTGGCCTTTTTTAATATTAAGACTTTGGAGAAAAGTTGCATTTGTGGAGTAAAAAATCAGTATAAGACTAAAATGCGCCAGCAGATGGATAAAGAGTTCGATTAAAGGTCAAGGAAGGGTTTTGTTCTCTTTGAAAATGAGTCCTCCAAAATTTATAGTTTTGATAATCTGCAATGTTTTGTCTCACGGCTGAGGGATCGATTTAAAACTTTCAGAGAATGCTTCATTAGGGGGTGACGGGGGGTGCAAGGGAACTTCATATTTTTTATGCTTTATCTTTACCTCTCTGTTTACTAGCATATATGCAGGGGAGGCCCAAAGTCTCAGAATCTCGTCAGGGAAATCTTACAAAGAGAAGGGAGTTTGACTCAGTCGCCAAATCATTCTTAAAATGCTTAAATAATAATGGTTTACTCATTCAATTTCTTTGGTCCTTGTATCTAGCAGCAAAGCCCGACTATTTGTGTTTGAAGGGGGATTTTCTCCAATTGTCACAAATGAGTATTTGCTACGTTTTTTTTTCTGTTTTAAGCCTGTCGTCTGACCAACCTTGTTGGTAGTTAATTATAGCTAAAACAGCTGTTGGATTTGTGTCTCTCTTCAATCTACAAATCACTAAATAAATTCACAAAATAAAAAAATTTGTTTTGAAGTGTCAAAAAGCTTCATTTGAAGATTAGATAAATTTTATTTTAAAATGAATTATTACACGCTGAATTTAATCAATCAAACTGAAACTATTTTGAATAGATCAATCATAAATGTAGGATTTGTTTTCATAGTAGTAGACAGAGAAAAATTGGACTATAATTTCAGGACTTCCAGCTTAGACCCTAACAGCAGCCATTAACGATAATCAATGAAAAAGAATTTATTGAATTAAAATTTTAATTAAAATATTAATTAAACATAATTAGTTATAATTAATGATAATTAATTTTTTACTACTCTCTTCCGAAAATGGTTTTGGGTAAAGTTACTGACTTGACATTTATTGAAATTTGCTTTGGCATGCTCGATGTGGCAAAACCGTGCCACATTGCAACACGTGACAACATTATTTTTACAGGTTCAAGACCGCTTCCTAAATTTCCAAGGATTCCTTCATTAAAATTACCTGGTAAGGCCTTCGGTGATGTACTAATGATTTTCGAGTTCCTACATACATTTGGCACTACACTTGGTTTTGGTAAGTACATTTGTTTTGGGTATGATTAATCAGTTTTCACCTTCCTGATCAACATCCGAGTTGCGTCCCTCACCCGCTGCCCCTATTGACCATCCTGTACCAGGTATTTGTAAGATCAGCTTTGCATAAGATTTCTGAATTTTCTGGATCGCATATCAATGATGGCGATTTATGATATCAATTTTTAGGAATTTCAGCATATAGTACTTTATTGTGATTGATGATAGTATGAAAAAACTATGGAATAATTCCAGTTTTATTCAGTTTTCCACCTATTTATTAAGATTTCCAAGCAAGAATTGGGGGGGGGGCAACATTTCGAAAACTATAACCAAAAATAAATGAGCTGGAAGATGATAATCTCTCTTATTTAAATTGGCCCAGAAATAAATGTTTGTTTATAGCTTATTTAGGACGAAAAAACATAGAGATCCTCCAGAGCCATTTCTGGCGCAATTGGCGTTGAATCGACATTTTAGTTCCTTGGAACTTATTTAGGTGAGATAAAAAGAAAAAAAGATAATACAAAGAAATAAATTTAAATTATATGAGAAATTACCTTGCTTTATACAATTGTTAGATGTCCCTAACTTCCAGCCAATCGCTAATCTGACAACATCTTTGGTGCAGGTATGGTAGCATAGTATATTTAAAAACTTCATAGCCTCACGGACCATAAATAGCAAAACGTGGCATAAATATTGATTCTGACACATGAAGATTTCAGATAAAATTCAATTTTCAGACAGGAAGTAAACTCAAAAATTGTCATAAAATTGAAAAAGAATTGCCAAGAAAATATTTGTATGTATGTCTGCTATTAGAAAGTTTTCTGTCTATCGAATGCCAATCCGAAAATGCTTTATTTGACAAGTAAAAAAGCATATGAGACAAAAAGATAACTAAAGTGTGATAAAACGACACGTGCAACTATGTTCGTTATGTGTTTGCCCATGTCCTGGCTTTCGTCTTCGTATATTTAGAGATATATATATCTCTAAAACATAGCATATATTAAATACGTAACCTAACCAAACGCAACCTAAACCCCAAAAAACTAAAGTTTAAATATAGTCCTCGGAGTGAGAAACCCTTTGTTTATACAGTGTATCACCGGGTAATGCTATCTGATCTTCAATACAATTGTCGCATATTTATCGGATTCTAAATAAGTACCGATTTGGCTTTACATAACGTAGATATCAAATTGATCTAAGTTATAAATGCATAAATGAAAAATGTCGGTGAGTTGAGGAAACGTATATATATATATAGCTAATCTGTATTTTTCTGTCTAATGATCGTGTTTTTTATGTCATGATTATGTTTCTATCTTAAGCAGTTGCAAAAGTAAATATGTTCTGAATTCGTGGATGAGATTTTTGTTTTTATTGCTTTTTTTTTTTTTTTTTTTTTTTTTTTTTTTCAAAAAAAAGAAAGAAAAGAAAAATATGCTTGAAATATCATTCTTTTTAATTGTAATATATCTGAAAAAAATTAGTGTTTTTTTATGAAAACGAATTATAAAAATAATAAAATCAGGTGTCACAATCTAGCTAAAACCCGAAAAAGCGCTTAACGTTCTAGGCCTACACACGTTCAGTTCGGGTCTTTAAGATTGAAAAATTTTTTCTTCATCAGATTATTTTTAGAATATTATAGATAAGAAACACATGTTCCCACTTGCCCACCCCTTACATTCTTGTACGTTTTTAGGTTATTCTTTTATATACTTGTAAATTTGTACATAGTTGTATACGCTTATGTTTCAAAAACAATGAAGACGTAATTGTTTTTTCTCAACTTAAGATTGAAGGCTATTTTTTCAAAACTAAATTTTTGAAAACCGAAATTAAAAAAATTAATTAAAACATAATCAAAATTTTTAAGTAAAAGAATAATTTTTTTTAAATTCTTTAATTTTTTAAAATCAAATAAATAGCTAAATCTTATCGAAAAGTGGTTAAAAGCGCAAAAATCACTATGGTTGCATAAACTTACCTTACACCAAGGCCTATAAACCTATACCTAGAATAACCTTAGGTATTTCACCCATTTCAATGACAAGGTTGAACCCAAAAGGACGGTTACCAGGATTCCTCCTACCCGTTTTTACTCCTCGAATAAAAAAAATTCAATAAATTTTATAAAAACGTACATACTCCTAGCATCATATCCTTCCAGTTCAAAACTTCAAGATATAAAAATATGGCCTTTATCCCATTTTTCTTAGATCACGATTATAATCAATGAGAAACCTATGATCTCACTTACCCCCCTTTTTTATTTTCTTTTGTTTTGTAGGTTATTTTTGTGTATACTTATTGGATTTTTTTCGTAGAATTTTGAAAATACATTCTTTGTTTTGTAGTTTTTTTAAAGGTTTTCTTATTTATAGTATTGGTTGTTTTATCCAGGAGTAATATGATTTTTCCGCTTTTCGATGTTTTTTTTTATCTTCCAGCTTTTTTAATGCTAAGAACTACTTGACTTGTTTTAAGGTCTATACTTATATTTTTTTTTTTACTATGGATTTCAAATTTAGAAGTAAATTGTTGTGAAGCCGGTTAAAAAAATAAATCTAAAATTTCGCATCGATATGTTGGAGCTTCCGTCATCAGAAGTAGGAGTGTACACGTTTCCATATTTTTCTTAAGGCCCAAAAACTTACTAGGTATTGATCAGGGCCGTATCCAAGATTTTTTTTGGAGGGGGTTTTTATTTAAAAAAAATTGGGGGGGGGGGTACACAAAAAAACTCAAAAAAAGCATACAAAATTTGTTTATGTCCATTTTTGTTACGTTTTTACGAGTCAGACAAACATTTTGGGGAGAGGGGGGGGGGGTTCAAACTCCCTAACCCACCCACCCCCCTGGATACGGCCTTGGATTGACATACTGAAAAGTTGGTGAAAATTGACGTATACAAAGACATCAAAACCCTCAGTAATTAGAAATTAAGTTTTGCCATATTGACTGATTAGTTCAAAATAAAAACTTAAAATCCTGGCATCTAACTGATCTTTCAAATCTTCAAGATGCAGAGAGCTTGCCAAGTTTGTCAACCCTTCAAAGAGCTATGACTTATCACGCAGACGCTGAAGACGAACTTGTATCAATTATGACTCATCTGTTGGTTGTTGCCATCGACGATCCAGGTAATTTTTTCAACTAGTTCTAATTTAATATAATTGCTAGATTTGATCGCACCAAAAGCCCAATGGAAACGTTTCGAAAAAACTCAGGTCATCTTTCTTTATATTTAGCACCTTAACATATTAACATATTTAGCAAGAACATGGATAGCTTAAGTTAAAATTGTCAGGGCATGTTAATTGGGAAACTGAACTTAATCAAAATGTACTATGTTTATTCAGGATTCTCAAAAGGGTGTATCTGCGATATACCATTGAAAGGTCAAGGAAATTCATTTGAAACTCGCATACATTTGGAGAGGGATAGTAGATTAATATTTATCTATGCTCAAGGTTGTACGATCGAGACCTCCATTTAGTCCTCAGTGCAAAAATAATCAACAAAAAAATAGATAAAGATATATGAAACGAAATAAAACGATAAACCATTACAACGTAGGCAATTTTGAAGACCACACTGCCTTTTCATGACGGAAAGTCGTATCTACTTTTTTATTTTTTAGCTTTTTATTGATATCAAATAAAAAAAACTTTTTCTACAAAATAAGTTTTTTAGAAAAAAGTAAAGAACTCCATTAAACCAAAAATGAACAAAAATTGAACCAAATAATTTACCAAGGTTACAACTACTACAAATCAGTATCAATAAACAAATGAAACCCAAAACGAACAGAAACTAAAATAAAATAACAGAGTCAAACTTAAAACGAGCAAAAATGAATATGAGTAGGGTTTAAAACCCCTATGCTTTCTAAAAGCAAGAATATAATTTGTACTTCACTGAAAAAAATTCAAATGAATGTGCATTGTCAGTTTAATATACATATGCTGACATTTATTCCTTAAAATCTTGATTAATTTTTGATTTCTCAAAGTTATAAGAGTGAAAACATTAAAAAAAAATTTTTTCTGTAAAGTACAAATTATATTCTTGCTTTTAGAAAGCATTTTAGACATTATTATATGTTCTTTGGATTATTTTAAAAAAATCGCTCTATCATATTTTCAATCAGATGCGTTTGGTGAAAAGGGGTTGTAGAAGAGGGGGGGAGGCTAAATGCCGTCCATCACTTTTGACGCTTAAAAAGGAACTAGAACTTCGAATTTTCAACCAAATGAGCTTCTTCTAAAGTTAAACAACCCTTCCTTCCATGAAAACCTTAAACACCCCCTTGGCATAACTTACAACCCTTGCCCCTAATCTCTGGGGTTTGTTTCAACCCCACAAGCCTTGTTATATGATATTTAGACTATTTTGAATACAATGGCTATTTCAAAGTTTCTATTAGATGCATCTTGGGACAATACGACGTGTGTGTTGGGGGAGCGGGGTTAGCTGCCCTCTGATGACTTTGACTCTTATAAAAGCACTAGAGCCTCTGATTACCAATCCAATGAGCCCATCCGAAGTTTATATGATCATGTTTTCTATAAAAAACCTTATATGCCCCCAGGGCATAACTTACAACCCTTGCCCTGAGGGCTGGGGGGATTTGTTATCCTCAAAGGCATAATTTCCAGACCTTTCAAATATGCTGAACAAAATGGCTATATCAAAATATTGATTGGAAGTGTTTGGGGAAATGAAGGGCCTGGGGGGGGATTTCTCTCAAATCACTTTGACTCTTAAAAAGGGCACTATAACTTCCAATTTAAAATCAAATGAGACCCATCTGAATTTAATACGATCACCCATTCCATAAAAACCTTATGCGCCCCCAGGGCATGACTTAAAGCTCTCTCCCTAGGGCTCTGGAGGGTTGCGCCAACCCTGGAAGTATTGTTATATGTTCTTTGGACTGTTTTAAACAAAATTACCATCGCACAGTTTCAATCAGATGCATTTGGTGAAAAGAGGGGTAGTTGTTTGGGGGGTGCTACTTGACCTCCATCACTATTGACTCTTTAAAGGGAACTAGAGCTTCCAATTTCAACCAAATGAGCCAGCTCTAATGCTTATACAACCATCCCTTCCATAAAAACCTTAAATGCCCGGGGGCATAATTTGCAACCCTCGTCCTTGGGCTCTGGTGGTTTGTATCAACCTCAAAAGCCTTTTTATATGATATTTGGACTATTTTGAATAAAAGGACTGTTTCAAAATATCTATTGGATACATCTCAGGAAAACACGACGTGTTTGTGTGTGTGCGTGTGGTAGAAGGGGGGGGGGTAACTGTGCTCTTATCATTTTGACTCTTAAAAAGGGCACTAGAACTTATGATTACCAATCCAATGAGTCCCCTCCAAAGCATATACGACCACCCTTTTTATTAGAACTTTATATGCCCCAAGGGCATAACTTACAACCCTTTCCCTGAGAGCTGAAGGGAGGGGGGGGGTTGTCTTCCTCGCAGACATAATTTCTGAAACCTTCAACTACGATGAATACAATTGTTATCCCAAATTTTGATTGGAGGTGTTAATGCTGATCGTGGAGGGAGGGGGACGTTTGCTCTCAAATCACATTGACTCTTAAAAAGTCCTCTATAACTTGAAAAGGGCACTATAGCTTCCAATTTCAAATCAAATAAGCCCCATCTGATGTTTATACGACCGTCCATTCAATAAAAACCTTATCTAAAAAATTGACGGTCGTGGGAAATGATGGGCGTGGGTGGGGGGGGGGGCATTTGCCCTCTGATCATTTTCGACTAATAAAAAAGGCTCTAGTCCTCTCAATTCTCAATTTTGATTGGATGTGTTTGGGGAAATGGTGGGCGTGAGAGGGGGGTTAGTTGACCTCCAATCACTTTCGACTATAATTTCCAATCGAATTAGCCCTTTTTGAAGTTTCTACACTTTCTATAAAAACCTTATATGCCCCCAGGGCATAACGTATAAACTTTCCTCTGAGGGCTGTGGGGGGGGGGGAGGTGTCATCCTCTAAGACGTAATTTCCGGATCTTTCAACTACGTTGAACAAAATAGCTATCTCAAAATTTTGATAGGATGTGTTTGGGGAAATGGTGGGGGTGAGAGGGGGGTTAGCTGCTCTCCAATCACTTTCGACTATTAAACAGGGCACTAGCCCTTTCGATTTCCAATTGAATGAGCCCTTTTGAAGTTTCTACAACAACGCTTTCTATAAAAAAAAACCTCATATGGCCCCAGGGTACAACTTACAACCCTTGCCCTGAGGGCTTTGGGGGGGGGGTGTCATCCTTAAAGACATAATTTCCGGAACTTTCAACTACGTCGAACAAAACAGCTATCTCAAAATTTTGATTGGATATATTTGGGGAAATGGTGGGCGTTGTAGGGGTGTTAGTTGCCTTCCAATCGCTTTCGGCTATTAAAAAGGGCACAAGCCCTTCCAATTTCCAATCAAATGAGCCCTTTTCGAAGTTTCTATGACAGCTCCATCAATACGAAGTGCCCTGATTTAAACGGAAAAAAAAACAAACAAAAAATAAAATATTGTGGCAACATCGTTCTTTACTTAGGCATGCGCTGCCTATGGTTTTTTTTCTATGTTATTGTTTATTTTGGTATTAGCCTAGGAGCCACACTGGACATAAGGAAACATGTTAAGAAAAGCAATTCTTACTTCATAATATGCGGAATAATCATAGTTAACACATTTTACATGAAGCTAACCTTTATCTTCACTTCTTTCATTTCTACCAAATTTCTGAATTTTGTCTGTGTATTCACTGAGACTTTGTTCAGTTTTGAAAAACGTGCTCAAACAAACGCCCAAACACCATCTTTATAACCTAACCTAATTTCTCAGTATTTTGCTTCTAACACGTGCCACAAGAAATAATTTAGATAGATTTCATTCAATAAAAAGGCCAAAAAGGAGTTTTATTTTGTGTTGATGCCACTGCGGTTTCTATAGTGGCATCTGTAAATAAATTTTGTAGATCACATTTGTTTCAGTATGGATTTGAAAACTGAAAGAATGCGTATCGAGTCCATAGTTTGATTGTGATAAGTACACTCTTCAAAGACAGGATATCAACACGTTTTTTTCATGAAAGAAGAAAACAGTTGAGTGTAAATTTGATTTTGGGAGGATTTGCAAATGACAGTGACAATATACAGATTCTAAAGCTGGTGGCACGTTTATAACTGCCATTGGGAGAGATAGGACAATGTGATGGGAAGAATAATTATGATTAGTTAATGTGACAGAGCAGATTATTGATGATTTATTAACCAAAGTGGGATCCAGATTTATTGAAAGAAGACCCAAGTGACCCAACAGTCAAGTGGGGTCTTTAATTCGTTCTTCATCCTTATCATCGAGTCCATGCTTTTTTTATCAGAAATTTTCTGGAAAAATTGTAAAACAATGGAAGAAGTAAAGATAAAGGATAGGTTCATGCTTAATGTGTTAACTATGATTATTCTGCATATTATGAAGTAAGAATTGTTATGTTTCCTTAAGTCCAGTTAGGCTCCTAGGCAAACACCTCAATTTTTACTTTTTTATTCTTTATGCATTTAGAACGACTGAACAAATATCTCTATCGAAGTATTTGCACTTTGGTGTAAGTGTAGGGTTTTTCCAGTACATAAGGAAACATATTAAGAAAACAATTCTTAGTTCATAATATGCAGAGTAATCCTAGTTAATGTATTTTGCAGGGGGAGAACCTTTATCTTCACATCTTTTACTGTTGTACAGTTTTTGTAAAAACAAAATTCTGAAAAAAAAAACCATATATTCGACTTCATTTCCGTTTTCAAATCATCTATGTTCGTAGTTAAACACCCTCAGTGCCATCTACCAAAAACATATTAATAGCCAAATGCTGATAAATTAGGTTAAGCTAGGTTAGGTCACGTTAGGTTAGATTAGTTAGATGGAATTTGGTTGTTTGCTCATAAACAATTTTCAAAACTTAGAGAATAGACACAAGTATTAAAAAATATGGTAAAAAAAAAATGGAAATATAAGGAAAATAGTGATGATAAAGGTTCTCCCCCTGCAAAATATGTTAACTAGGATTATTCTGCATATTATGAAGTAAGAATTGTTTTCTTAACATGTTTCTTTATGTACTGGACTAACCCTACACTTAATGCACTTTTTCTTTTCTCACTGTCTGTGTTTAGTGATTAATGAATTGACACACTTTTAATAAATAAAGAATCTTCAAATTAAAAAAAATTATTATGTTAAAAGTAGAACTTCTCCAGCAATTCCTGGATATCTTTTGTATAATTCTCATATAGTTCGCCTGTTTTTTCTTATTATTACTATCGTTTTTATTACCCATTATCAAAAATACAAAATGACGTAAATGGAGTAGAGGAAAGGAGGAACAAAAATGACAACAAAAATTCAAAAACAGAAATTCAAAAAAAACTATTAAAACAAATTGTTAAAAGAACAGATTCAAAAAAATAAATCAAAAACATAACTCGAGTACAAGAACAAAACTCTTCACGAACAAAATTTGTATTTTTGATTAATTAATGATTAATTTTTTACTAATTATTTCTTGCTTTATTTGGAAAGGGTACAGCTAGGATATTACAACAGATGGCTAGGTCCAAACAGAAATATTGAATTGTTTAGTAGTAAGAGGAGGTTTATAAGAATTTTTTTCTAAGAAGTTGTAGGCTAGGGATTATTGAATATGATTAGGTTCTGGAATTGGGGTTAGGTATGGTTAGGTACAAAAGGAGATATTTAGAAATAAGGCAGTATCTGCAATGCATTATGTTTTGGAAGTTTGGGAGTTCCGGAAAAGTGACAAATTAGAAAGGGTGCAGATAGGTTATTATAACGTTAGTAATCTGCGTTTAGCACACTCGGCAATATCGAATAGAATTCCTCAAGGTCTTTCCAGGTACTTCGAACTTTGTAGCACAATTCATCGAGGAAGAGCTCTCCGCTGCAACAAGTACAATTTTATGCTACCGAGAAGAAGGCTTACAAGGTCTCAACACTCCAGTTTATAGAAGTATTTCTGTATGGAACTCAATTAATGAATCTATTCAATCCATAAAATCATTTGGCACACTCCAAAAACGATACCTCTCTTACACAGTATTTGATACTGCATGAGTTAATGTCTCAATTCTTCTTTTGTATCTTATCCTCTCACTCTCCTTCTTTGACTCCACCTCGTCTCAATTCTTTCCTTTCTAATTCTTTATCCCTCTCTTATGTTGTCAGCTAACTCTTTTCATTTCATAGTGTGATATAAATTTGTTTACCAATATCAGGTGTGACTCTCACAAGCATTGCTTTGAGTCGAAATGTTCATGTTAATTGTTTCGTTTGTTCATTTATTTAAAAATAAAAGGTTGATTGATTGATTGATTGATAAGAGATGGTTATGTGCAAACAGAAATATTAATAATTCAGTAGGGGAGATTTGGTGTTTTTTCCCTAAGAAGTTGAAGGCTAGAAAATCTGATTATGTTCGGAGAACGTATTATGAAGATGCCATGAGTGCGGCTACTTAAATCACCTTGTTTGGAAGATCTTAAATACAAGCCTCCAAGTTCATTGCCGTACCAGGTGAGGAAGATTTTACAAGATCAACGTGACAATACTGACGAAAATTTGGTCCAAAAATTAAGCATTAAACTTCATTAAGCTCTTTAATTTTTATTAAATTTTATAATGTTTGATTATAAAATGTGACAGCTAGTTTTCGTTGTTTGAAGAAATATAAATAGTAATTTTCTTCAACAATTTTCGGAGAACTCTGAAATCGAGGTATAGAGATGGTCAATGGCGTGACTCTCTGCTTAGCCAGAGTTGAACAAGCTCTAAGTAGGTACATGGAGAAATCTTGGGAAGGTAAACAGGAAGGGTGTGTGAAAGCAAAGTTTGACTGTCCAACAGCCTCCCATCGCACTTCCTGGCTGATGAGGCACGAAACGGATATCAGAACCGTTGGTAGGAACTGTAGAGTCCAGTGCCGTACTCTTTATCTGTATTTTCGTTATGTTGCCATTGAAGGAAACACAGCAGTAAAGTTGATATAAACATGGTTATTCTGAGTATTGTAGTGAAGGGAAAAGACCTTGGGGAACTTCCAAATTTGTATAGGATAGACAAAGAAGTGGAATACAGGTTGTAAGACCGGAAATCCAGACATAGAGTAAGATATACACATCAGATTCCCTTGAGGCTTCATAAATTAGCCATTGGAATATAGTGCAAGCAAATTTATTTTAATTTAATTTTTTAAGTTTAAAGTAAATTTAAAATTCTCTATTTTGTCAATTCTCCGGGAGTTTATTCTCCGGGAGTCTAGTTTATTCAATTCTCCGGGAGTTTAAGGTCTCACTGTCGATCGCTTGGATTTAAAGAATGTTTGGGAGAAGTTAAGCTTGATATCCTGTTATTACTCTGTCCGAGATTCGGTCATGGTAATGAAGCTGAAAAGGGATTGTGGATCCCAAGAATTCTTGGTTAGAAGGAATTTCGATAAGAACTGATACCAGTTTAGTTTTCTAAGCTTTTAAAAAGTAAGCAAAAAATGTTGTAAACAGAACAAACGCCTATCAGTGGACAGCGCACCGCTGATCAGATTTCGGTGGGAAAAATTTTAGTTTTTGGCGAAAAAAATTTTATGGCACGCTGGCAGCACGCCACCGCCGAGCATAATTGCGTCTGCCGCCACCGAATTATAACTCATCTTGGCTTGGAGGACTACATTGAGGCAGTACAAATTTTTGCAGTTTTTTATAGACAAATTAAGCTTTTCAATGAATTATGAATTATGAATTTAAAAAAAAATCGTTTGTGTTGTTCTTTTGTTTCAAATTGGTATATTAACACATCTTTTATTGTACTATTGTAAATTAATTTTGATATTATTTTGATATTTTACATTGAATACCTAATGTAATATATTTTTATGCCTAGGTTAAAATATTTTTGCTGAACTCTTCCTTTCTGGTAAAAAAAAAAGATTAAGCCAGCCAGCTTTGTCATTTCGTTTGATAATTTTTTTTTTCTATTTTGTAAATACAGAATAGTTTTTTAGTCCTTGCTGAAAACGATTTTAATTTTTTTAAGCCATGATTCAATAGTTATATTATTTTGGAATGTGGATTATCCACATGCATATTTATTTATTACTCAGTAGTTCATAAGACGATAAGTTGCAAATTGCGGACAACAGGGTATTGAGATAGGACACTTAAAATTTTAATTTTTAGGTGAATATTTTACTTTCGTTTTAGGTATCCCTTTTCCAAACAAAAATCTCACACCTCTTGGTCAAACTCTGAAACAGGCCGAGATTACTACCACCAACTTGACTGAAATTCTCCGCCTCTACCTCAAAGCTTTCGTTCTACCCGAAAAAGGTAAGATAAATACATTCTAAGACAACACTGGCTATACATGACATATGAAACAAAGAAAAAATATACATATAATAGATCAAAAATAAAATCAAATAGCCTAGAAAAACGAGGGTAGTGTCCCCTTGTAGCTCCAAGCGAATACTATTTTTTGACAAAACCAGAAAAGGAATATAGGTAGCTATGACTTCCGTAAAATCTAGAATGTAGGAAATTTTAAAACTTGGCAAATAAAATTTAGTTAAAATGCCAATTAACTAAAATTATGTATCAAAGCATGTTTTGTTGTTACTAAGCGAAATTGGTGGCTCCAATCAGAGAAGTACACGGGGTGGGGAGGAGCCTTCAGGGCTCACTCTCCCCCATGTAATCCTAAATTTTCTTGAATTTATGGGCACTTCTTATTCAAATTATCAAACGATTATTATTATCATTGTCTCCCTCTTTCAAAAAATATTTTTATTGATCCCCTCCCCCGAAATAAAACTCATTTGTACGTTCCGGACTCCAGTATCCCTGGAGTCTTATCCCGTCCAATAACTACCACACTGCTGACATCAGATGTTACTTAGCTCTGGCAAACTCTAGCTTCAAACAAGTATCTAATATGTGTTTCTGGGCACTTCTTATTAAAGTTATCAAACGATTATTTTTATCATTGTCTCCCTCTTTCAAAAAATATTTTTATTAATCCCCTCCCCCGAAATAAAAGTCATTTGTACGTTCGGGACTCCAGTATCCCTGGAGTCCTATCCCGTCCAATAACTACCACACTGCTGACATCAGATGTTACTTAGCTCTGGCAAACTCTAGCTTCAAACAAGTATCTAATATGTGTTTCTGGGCACTTCTTATTAAAGTTATCAAACGATGTTTTTTATCACTGTCTCCCTCTTCCAAAAATATTTTTATTAATCCCCTCCCCCGAAATAAAAGTCATTTGTACGTTCCGGACTCCAGTATCCCTGGAGTCTTATCCCGTCCAATAACTACCACACTGCTGACATCAGATGTTACTTAGCTCTGGCAAACTCTAGCTTCAAACAAGTATCTAATATGTGTTTCTGGGCACTTCTTATTAAAGTTATCAAACGATGTTTTTTATCATTGTCTCCCTCTTCCAAAAATATTTTTATTAATCCCTCCCCCGAAATAAAAGTCATTTGTACGTTCCGGACTCCAGTATCCCTGGAGTCTTATCCCGTCCAATAACTACCACACTGCTGACATCAGATGTTACTTAGCTCTGGCAAACTCTAGCTTCAAATAAGTATCTAATATGTGTTTCTGGGCACTTCTTATTAAAGTTATCAAACGATGTTTTTTATCATTGTCTCCCTCTTCCAAAAATATTTTTATTAATCCCCTCCCCCGAAATAAAAGTCATTTGTACGTTCCGGACTCCAGTATCCCTGGAGTCTTATCCCGTCCAATAACTACCACACTGCTGACATCAGATGTTACTTAGCTCTGGCAAACTCTAGCTTCAAACAAGTATCTAATATGTGTTTCTGGGCACTTCTTATTAAAGTTATCAAACGATGTTTTTTATCATTGTCTCCCTCTTCCAAAAATATTTTTATTAATCCCCTCCCCCGAAATAAAAGTCATTTGTACGTTCCGGACTCCAGTATCCCTGGAGTCTTATCCCGTCCAATAACTACCACACTGCTGACATCAGATGCTACTTAGCTCTGGCAAACTCTAGCTTCAAATAAGTATCTAATATGTGTTTCTGGGCACTTCTTATTAAAGTTATCAAACGATGTTTTTTATCATTGTCTCCCTCTTCCAAAAATATTTTTATTAATCCCCTCCCCCGAAATAAAAGTCATTTGTACGTTCCGGACTCCAGTATCCCTGGAGTCTTATCCCGTCCAATAACTACCACACTGCTGACATCAGATGTTACTTAGCTCTGGCAAACTCTAGCTTCAAATAAGTATCTAATATGTGTTTCTGGGCACTTCTTATTAAAGTTATCAAACGATGTTTTTTATCATTGTCTCCCTCTTCCAAAAATATTTTTATTAATCCCCTCCCCCGAAATAAAAGTCATTTGTACGTTCCGGACTCCAGTATCCCTGGAGTCTTATCCGTCCAATAACTACCACACTGCTGACATCAGATGTTACTTAGCTCTGGCAAACTCTAGCTTCAAACAAGTATCTAATATGTGTTTCTGGGCACTTCTTATTAAAGTTATCAAACGATGTTTTTTATCATTGTCTCCCTCTTCCAAAAATATTTTTATTAATCCCCTCCCCCGAAATAAAAGTCATTTGTACGTTCCGGACTCCAGTATCCCTGGAGTCTTATCCCGTCCAATAACTACCACACTGCTGACATCAGATGCTACTTAGCTCTGGCAAACTCTAGCTTCAAATAAGTATCTAATATGTGTTTCTGGGCACTTCTTATTAAAGTTATCAAACGATGTTTTTTATCATTGTCTCCCTCTTCCAAAAATATTTTTATTAATCCCCTCCCCGAAATAAAAGTCATTTGTACGTTCCGGACTCCAGTATCCCTGGAGTCTTATCCCGTCCAATAACTACCACACTGCTGACATCAGATGTTACTTAGCTCTGGCAAACTCTAGCTTCAAATAAGTATCTAATATGTGTTTCTGGGCACTTCTTATTAAAGTTATCAAACGATGTTTTTTATCATTGTCTCCCTCTTCCAAAAATATTTTTATTAATCCCCTCCCCCGAAATAAAAGTCATTTGTACGTTCCGGACTCCAGTATCCCTGGAGTCTTATCCCGTCCAATAACTACCACACTGCTGACATCAGATGTTACTTAGCTCTGGCAAACTCTAGCTTCAAACAAGTATCTAATATGTGTTTCTGGGCACTTCTTATTAAAGTTATCAAACGATGTTTTTTATCATTGTCTCCCTCTTCCAAAAATATTTTATTAATCCCCTCCCCCGAAATAAAAGTCATTTGTACGTTCCGGACTCCAGTATCCCTGGAGTCTTATCCCGTCCAATAACTACCACACTGCTGACATCAGATGCTACTTAGCTCTGGCAAACTCTAGCTTCAAATAAGTATCTAATATGTGTTTCTGGGCACTTCTTATTAAAGTTATCAAACGATGTTTTTTATCATTGTCTCCCTCTTCCAAAAATATTTTTATTAATCCCCTCCCCCGAAATAAAAGTCATTTGTACGTTCCGGACTCCAGTATCCCTGGAGTCTTATCCCGTCCAATAACTACCACACTGCTGACATCAGATGTTACTTAGCTCTGGCAAACTCTAGCTTCAAACAAGTATCTAATATGTGTTTCTGGGCACTTCTTATTAAAGTTATCAAACGATGTTTTTTATCATTGTCTCCCTCTTCCAAAAATATTTTTATTAATCCCCTCCCCCGAAATAAAAGTCATTTGTACGTTCCGGACTCCAGTATCCCTGGAGTCTTATCCCGTCCAATAACTACCACACTGCTGACATCAGATGCTACTTAGCTCTGGCAAACTCTAGCTTCAAATAAGTATCTAATATGTGTTTCTGGGCACTTCTTATTAAAGTTATCAAACGATGTTTTTTATCATTGTCTCCCTCTTCCAAAAATATTTTTATTAATCCCCTCCCCCGAAATAAAAGTCATTTGTACGTTCCGGACTCCAGTATCCCTGGAGTCTTATCCCGTCCAATAACTACCACACTGCTGACATCAGATGTTACTTAGCTCTGGCAAACTCTAGCTTCAAATAAGTATCTAATATGTGTTTCTGGGCACTTCTTATTAAAGTTATCAAACGATGTTTTTTATCATTGTCTCCCTCTTCCAAAAATATTTTTATTAATCCCCTCCCCCGAAATAAAAGTCATTTGTACGTTCCGGACTCCAGTATCCCTGGAGTCTTATCCCGTCCAATAACTACCACACTGCTGACATCAGATGTTACTTAGCTCTGGCAAACTCTAGCTTCAAATAAGTATCTAATATGTGTTTCTGGGCACTTCTTATTAAAGTTATCAAACGATGTTTTTTATCATTGTCTCCCTCTTCCAAAAATATTTTTATTAATCCCCTTCCCCGAAATAAAAGTCATTTGTACGTTCCGGACTCCAGTATCCCTGGAGTCTTATCCCGTCCAATAACTACCACACTGCTGACATCAGATGCTACTTAGCTCTGGCAAACTCTAGCTTCAAATAAGTATCTAATATGTGTTTCTGGGCACTTCTTATTAAAGTTATCAAACGATGTTTTTTATCATTGTCTCCCTCTTCCAAAAATATTTTTATTAATCCCCTTCCCCGAAATAAAAGTCATTTGTACGTTCCGGACTCCAGTATCCCTGGAGTCTTATCCCGTCCAATAACTACCACACTGCTGACATCAGATGCTACTTAGCTCTGGCAAACTCTAGCTTCAAATAAGTATCTAATATGTGTTTCTGGGCACTTCTTATTAAAGTTATCAAACGATGTTTTTTATCATTGTCTCCCTCTTCCAAAAATATTTTTATTAATCCCCTCCCCGAAATAAAAGTCATTTGTACGTTCCGGACTCCAGTATCCCTGGAGTCTTATCCCGTCCAATAACTACCACACTGCTGACATCAGATGCTACTTAGCTCTGGCAAACTCTAGCTTCAAATAAGTATCTAATATGTGTTTCTGGGCACTTCTTATTAAAGTTATCAAACGATGTTTTTTATCATTGTCTCCCTCTTCCAAAAATATTTTTATTAATCCCCTCCCCCGAAATAAAAGTCATTTGTACGTTCCGGACTCCAGTATCCCTGGAGTCTTATCCCGTCCAATAACTACCACACTGCTGACATCAGATGTTACTTAGCTCTGGCAAACTCTAGCTTCAAATAAGTATCTAATATGTGTTTCTGGGCACTTCTTATTAAAGTTATCAAACGATGTTTTTTATCATTGTCTCCCTCTTCCAAAAATATTTTTATTAATCCCCTCCCCCGAAATAAAAGTCATTTGTACGTTCCGGACTCCAGTATCCCTGGAGTCTTATCCCGTCCAATAACTACCACACTGCTGACATCAGATGTTACTTAGCTCTGGCAAACTCTAGCTTCAAATAAGTATCTAATATGTGTTTCTGGGCACTTCTTATTAAAGTTATCAAACGATGTTTTTTATCATTGTCTCCCTCTTCCAAAAATATTTTTATTAATCCCCTCCCCCGAAATAAAAGTCATTTGTACGTTCCGGACTCCAGTATCCCTGGAGTCTTATCCCGTCCAATAACTACCACACTGCTGACATCAGATGTTACTTAGCTCTGGCAAACTCTAGCTTCAAATAAGTATCTAATATGTGTTTCTGGGCACTTCTTATTAAAGTTATCAAACGATGTTTTTTATCATTGTCTCCCTCTTCCAAAAATATTTTTATTAATCCCCTCCCCCGAAATAAAAGTCATTTGTACGTTCCGGACTCCAGTATCCCTGGAGTCTTATCCCGTCCAATAACTACCACACTGCTGACATCAGATGTTACTTAGCTCTGGCAAACTCTAGCTTCAAATAAGTATCTAATATGTGTTTCTGGGCACTTCTTATTAAAGTTATCAAACGATGTTTTTTATCATTGTCTCCCTCTTCCAAAAATATTTTTATTAATCCCCTCCCCCGAAATAAAAGTCATTTGTACGTTCCGGACTCCAGTATCCCTGGAGTCTTATCCCGTCCAATAACTACCACACTGCTGACATCAGATGCTACTTAGCTCTGGCAAACTCTAGCTTCAAACAAGTATCTAATATGTGTTTCTGGGCACTTCTTATTAAAGTTATCAAACGATGTTTTTTATCATTGTCTCCCTCTTCCAAAAATATTTTTATTAATCCCCTCCCCGAAATAAAAGTTATTTGTACGTTCCGGACTCCAGTATCCCTGGAGTCTTATCCCGTCCAATAACTACCACACTGCTGACATCAGATGCTACTTAGCTCTGGCAAACTCTAGCTTCAAATAAGTATCTAATATGTGTTTCTGGGCACTTCTTATTAAAGTTATCAAACGATGTTTTTTATCATTGTCTCCCTCTTCCAAAAATATTTTTATTAATCCCCTCCCCGAAATAAAAGTCATTTGTACGTTCCGGACTCCAGTATCCCTGGAGTCTTATCCCGTCCAATAACTACCACACTGCTGACATCAGATGTTACTTAGCTCTGGCAAACTCTAGCTTCAAATAAGTATCTAATATGTGTTTCTGGGCACTTCTTATTAAAGTTATCAAACGATGTTTTTTATCATTGTCTCCCTCTTCCAAAAATATTTTTATTAATCCCCTCCCCGAAATAAAAGTCATTTGTACGTTCCGGACTCCAGTATCCCTGGAGTCTTATCCCGTCCAATAACTACCACACTGCTGACATCAGATGTTACTTAGCTCTGGCAAACTCTAGCTTCAAACAAGTATCTAATATGTGTTTCTGGGCACTTCTTATTAAAGTTATCAAACGATGTTTTTTATCATTGTCTCCCTCTTCCAAAAATGTTTTTATTAATCCCCTCCCCCGAAATAAAAGTCATTTGTACGTTCCGGACTCCAGTATCCCTGGAGTCTTATCCCGTCCAATAGCTACCACACTGCTGACATCAGATGCTACTTAGCTCTGGCAAACTCTAGCTTCAAATAAGTATCTAATATGTGTTTCTGGGCACTTCTTATTAAAGTTATCAAACGATGTTTTTTATCATTGTCTCCCTCTTCCAAAAATATTTTTATTAATCCCCTCCCCCGAAATAAAAGTCATTTGTACGTTCCGGACTCCAGTATCCCTGGAGTCTTATCCCGTCCAATAACTACCACACTGCTGACATCAGATGCTACTTAGCTCTGGCAAACTCTAGCTTCAAATAAGTATCTAATATGTGTTTCTGGGCACTTCTTATTAAAGTTATCAAACGATGTTTTTTATCATTGTCTCCCTCTTCCAAAAATATTTTTATTAATCCCCTCCCCCGAAATAAAAGTCATTTGTACGTTCCGGACTCCAGTATCCCTGGAGTCTTATCCCGTCCAATAACTACCACACTGCTGACATCAGATGCTACTTAGCTCTGGCAAACTCTAGCTTCAAATAAGTATCTAATATGTGTTTCTGGGCACTTCTTATTAAAGTTATCAAACGATGTTTTTTATCATTGTCTCCCTCTTCCAAAAATATTTTTATTAATCCCCTCCCCCGAAATAAAAGTCATTTGTACGTTCCGGACTCCAGTATCCCTGGAGTCTTATCCCGTCCAATAACTACCACACTGCTGACATCAGATGCTACTTAGCTCTGGCAAACTCTAGCTTCAAATAAGTATCTAATATGTGTTTCTGGGCACTTCTTATTAAAGTTATCAAACGATGTTTTTTATCATTGTCTCCCTCTTCCAAAAATATTTTTATTAATCCCCTCCCCCGAAATAAAAGTCATTTGTACGTTCCGGACTCCAGTATCCCTGGAGTCTTATCCCGTCCAATAACTACCACACTGCTGACATCAGATGTTACTTAGCTCTGGCAAACTCTAGCTTCAAACAAGTATCTAATATGTGTTTCTGGGCACTTCTTATTAAAGTTATCAAACGATGTTTTTTATCATTGTCTCCCTCTTCCAAAAATATTTTTATTAATCCCCTCCCCCGAAATAAAAGTCATTTGTACGTTCCGGACTCCAGTATCCCTGGAGTCTTATCCCGTCCAGTAACTACCACACTGCTGACATCAGATGCTACTTAGCTCTGGCAAACTCTAGCTTCAAACAAGTGTCTAATATGTGTTTCTGGGCACTTCTTATTAAAGTTATCAAACGATGTTTTTTATCATTGTCTCCCTCTTCCAAAAATATTTTTATTAATCCTCTCCCCCGAAATAAAACTCATTTGTACGTGCCGGACTCCAGTATCCTGGAAGTCTTATCCCTCCAGTAACTACCACACTGCTGACATCAGATGTTACTTAGCTCTGGCAAACTCTAGCTTCAAACAAGTATCTAATATGTGGGATCGTACTCTCATCCTATTTTGCAAAGCCATACCTCTTCAACAGCTAACCTTTCACCTTATTATATGAATATGTGTCTAATCGTTTGCCGTCTCCGCAGAATAAAGAAAAAGTACACAGAAAGCACTACTAATTGTAATCCAAATGATGGTAAGTCTAACACCATACTGTTAAAAGACAACCCTGACAAGTCTGGACCACGTGGAAGAACGAGTCAGATACGGGTGCAGAGCTTTCATCTACAAGATAAAGTACTTCTTAAGCTGTGCCTGATGGAAGAAGCTACCAAGATCCGGTACAAGAAAGCTTAAAAGTAGAGGCCCCCACACACCTTACGAGGATAGACGAGGCTAGTGTTGCCGGCTAATGTTTACTATTTCAAAATAGAAAAATAAACGAAAAATACTTCTTTACTTTGCAACAGAAAAATTGCAACTTATAAAAATGAGTTTCACAAAAGTTCCTTTACGGTCTAAATCCAGCCACCCCGACACTGGCTGATGCAATAGCACATATAGCAAAACCCCTATAAGACGGTTTAAATTTTTGTTTCATAAAAGCAAGAAATATATTCGAAAAACAAAGACCAATGGAAATAGCCAATGGTAAAAGGGTTTTTTTTCTGAATTTTTTTCTCTATCTGTATCATTTACAGTTTTTCCTGCAATTTTATAAACGCTTTGTATCTGATATATTCTATTCAGTTATATTTCTTGTCCTATTGTGTTTTTATTTAAGTCGTTGTTTTGTTGGAATATTTGTGCAGCTGTATTTACTTACCATTTACTCTATTTGGATAGAAATAAATAATGAAAATAGTTTTTATTTGCAATGAAAATCTTAGAGCTTCAAGCCAAATAACACCAATTTGTTACTTATCATTGTCTGATGACGGCCTGTGCTGTTCTTAAAACATAAAGTCTGTTTTAATGCTGTTCCCCAAGGTGTAGAAGATTTTAATATGCGTTTACTTTATATTATTAAATTTTATTCTTTATTTTTTTTCTTTGGAATTTGAAGAACTTTTGTATACAAAGTAATAACAGTAATCTGTTAGAGAAGCCATACAAATGTATACTTTTAGTTGTACTGTCTATCGAATTGGTTTCGGAAATGGCGCTACTAACTATTCAGGATATCTCTTTTTTTATTACTACGGCTTCGCTGAAAACAAAAAACATAATTATTTTTCTATTATTGTTTTCTGCAACATAAGCTTTCTTAAATAAAAGCAGTATATATTATACATTCTAATCGTATAAAAGACTTTTATACGATTAAAAATAGTAAAACTTTTAAAATTTATCAAAGTGGTAATATCACTGGCTATTAGTGGGTTCCAATTCGAACACCAAAAGAACCTCACAACTTTTTAAATTCAAGTACCAAGGTCAGTGAAACAGAAGTCTGATTGCTGGAAATGGTTGAAAGCTTACACAACTGTATACATCTTAGAATTTATGAGAAATGTAGGATGTAATATTTAATGTTATAGACCATCGTATATATCCGTGGAGATTTGCAAAAAGGGCCTAAGTCCAATTTTCCTTACTTTACATGAGAGCAAAATGAAAATAAACACAATGCACAATTTTGTACGCCACAGTTTTGTTCAGATTTTGAGGTTGTTTCTTATTATGTTTGGTTGTTGAAATACGTCCACTATTCTAATTCGAGGTTGAGTTATGTCAACTTCAACCTAGTGAGGGATATAGTTTTGACCTAATGAGCAATTTTTGTATTGAAGGTCAAGTCGAAATTTTGATAACCACCTCATTATTGTCTATTATGAAAGATTTAGTTGAAATCCAATTTTGGAAAAAGTTAGAATTATTTGTAATTTTTGAAGAATTTGTAATTCACAAAGAAAGCTATAAATTAATTAATTAATCTATTTTAGATCTACTAACATTATAATAAAGTGGAGTAACAGAAAAAAATAAAAACACGTAAACACATATAAAACAATATTAGGTAAACAAAACTATAACAGTGAAAATAAAAATAGTCGCACAAGAGGATGAAAAGTCGCTAATCACAGGCAAGCCTCTTCTTTTAACTTGGCATCCAACTTATTATAAGATTTAAATATATGGGTGGCACAAAAAATTCGAATAATCTTTTGGTTCCTATACCAGGCAGATATAAAAAAAAATTCCAGTAACCGAAAATACAATGGTCTAATGTCCTGCATAATCTGCTTTAAGTTTATTCTTAATATCTAGAAGTGCACTAGAACAGATAGCTCATATAGAGGAGCAAATACTAATCCTAAGCCAAGACAACACAGGAGCTAGTTCAACTGAAAAAGAACCTACTTTGGTACTAGGCATTAAAAACTAAATAATCATAATTTTCAGTGTTTAGCATCAAGCCAGTGTTTTCCAGTAGCTTATAAACAAACTGGGCCGACTTGTCTAGGCTAGACTTTGAAGGGCTAAGAAGTAACAGATCATCTGCATATGCAATATAAGAGAAATCAACTAGGCCCGCAAAACACGATAAAAAAATATTAGTCAACACATGATATAAGCAAACATTAAAGAGGCAAGGTTACAACCCCCCCCCCCCGCTTGTCTAAGTCCAGGCCGAATGGGGATATTACCAAAAAAGGTATTTCCTGACCGGGTCGAACATAAGAATTAGCATACCAAAAAATGAGAATAAATATAACAGATGAATTCACTTTTGGTTGGGTAAGAGAATACCCCAATTGGCCATAACAAACCGAGTCAAAAGCTTTTGAAACATTTAACGCAAATAAATGTACTTCAGATCCATCTTTTTGTGCCTGATGTATTGTGAATTTTAAAATCACAAAAGAATGATCATTCCATTGGCCTAAGTTCAATCTAAAAATAAGATAAAACAAAAATATGATTTTAAAAGCTGTTCGCCTGGTCGGAGCAAAAACAAAATAGTTGATCAAAATTTATGTCAGCAAGTTTGCTTAAGGGAGATTGAACCCAGCACTAACTCTTTTTATTTCAGATCTTGAACAAATGAGTATCAAAACACAGAATGTTTACAACCCCTTTACGTCAAAAGAGGCAACATGTCTTTTAGAAATGATGGGTGAAAGACCTTTCCTCTCCCTTGGACCAATAGCAAAAGCTAAGCTAATCGGTTTTCTTGTGAACGAACTTACTCACAACAAGCGAGTGGTGCGACAGGTTGAAAACCAATCAGAAGTCATGAACGTGGCTCGAAGAGAAAGATGGATCCTAGATAATAAAATTCGTGGGTAAGTCTTTGTTTGTCCAAAATACTACTACTACTACTAACGGCTTATTGCAGCACCAAGCCGCCACAGCTGAGCATACTCCTCCACCATTCCAATTTATTTAAAGCATCTCTCTTTAAACCCTCCCCAATTGGTAAATATATACCAACATTGGATAGCAATATTGGAACTTCATTTTTTAAACCAGCTTTTTAAATGAAAATACCAATAAAAGACATTTTTCTATGAAAATACTCCCACCCCCAAAGTTTTTTTTTGAAAATATAGGTATGTCTGAAATGATTTGTTACACGATTTAAGAAACGAAAAAAAAACTTACCAACGGGAAGTGTGTGTCAATTTATGAAAATATAGCCCCCCTTAATATATAGCCCATGAAAAAACTGCCCCCCTTAATTTTGTATTTCAAATTAAGGAGGGGGGAAGTAGAATTTTGTTTTTAATCACGATTTTAAAAAAGGCATTTTGGCAATGATAATACTAAAAAAAGGTTACTTTAGATCGGAAGAGGAGTTAGTCAGAAGTTACGAACGTGGCCCAAAGAAATAGATAGATCCTAGATAATAAAATTCTGATCCTAGACTTAAAGATTGAAAAGCATTTTTTTCCTCAAATGCATCCGATAAAAAATTTTAGATAGCCATTTTGTTTTAAATAGTTCAAAGATCGTATAACAAAAACTCCACGGTCGACACAACCACCCAGGGCCCGGGGGCAGGTGTCGTAAGTTATGCCCTGGGGGAATATATGGTTCTTATGGAAGGGATGCTCATATAATCTTCAGAGAGGGCTCATTTGATTGGAAACTGAAAGTTCAAGTTCACTTTTTCAGTGAATTAAAAAAGGCCCGGGGGCTGGCGTTGCAAGTTATGCCCTGGGGGCATATATAAGGTTCTTATGGAAGGGTTGCTCGTATGAATTTCAGACAGGGCTCATTTGATCGGGAATTGAAAGTTTTTTTAGTTACATTTTTAAGAGTAAAAAAGAGATCGGAGGTCAACTAGCCTCCTACACGCCCTTTTTTCCCAAACCCTTCCAATACAAATTTTGAGATAGCCATTTTTTTTAAAATAGTTCAAAGGTCAGATAACAAGAACTCCGGTGTCGACACAACCCCCCAGGGCCCGGAGGTAGGCGTTGTAAATTATGCCTTGGGGGCATATATGGTTCTTATGGAATAGATAATTTTGGAGACCACACTGCCTTTCCATGACGATCCCTATTTTGAACTTTTATTTTATGGTTCTTATGGAAGGGATGCTTGTACAAACTTCAGGGCTCATTTGAATGGAAATTGAAAGTTTTAGTTCGCTTTTTAGAGTCAAAAGAGATCCGAGGGCAGCTAGCCCACTCTCACGCCCTTTTTTCCCCAAACCCATCCAATAAAGATTTTGAGATGTTCATTTTGTTAAAAATAGTTCGAAGGTTAGATAAAAACTCCGGTGTCGACACAACCCCCCAGGGCCCGAGAGCAGGGGTTTAATTTGATTTCCTTTTTTTTTAATTGAGCAATAAAGGGATGTCATCTCAAATCTCGTCTCTCAAGACAACAGTAAACGGTTCGAAAAAGTATTCGACACAGAAGGCGTTTTATGCCTAACACTATATGAAACTATTGAATAAACCGTAAATGTTTTCATATTTTGGAGAGCACGGGTATGAAGGCCCACCTACGTTAAAAATGCGGTGTGTTAAAAAGTTATTGTAATTAAAACTGATTATTAAAAAGAGGTGTCTTTCTAGGCACAAACGTTAGAATTTTTTAAGGTGTCTTCCAAGTTCTACGTCTTGTACCCCCCCCCCCGCCCCTCAATGAGCATTAGTATTAATTTTAAGCTAATAATAAAATCTATCAAATGGTTGTAGTTTACCATATTTTATTTCAAAAGTTATTCCTGCAATTTTTCTAGGTATTTTTTTTTTTACTTTTTCACGTAGTTTATACTGCCTATCTACTTAACTCTGTGAACCATCGGCACATATAAGGTTGATGGATCATTTTCACAACTTTCCTGGAATACAACCCCAATGCCTATCCAAATCGAAACATCTTTAGCATTCCCTTTTTGCTTTCTTATAGTCTATCTTTTAAATTAAGGAAAACTATATATGATGAAAACTATTGCTGTGTGGGATATTTCCTTCAAATCATTTATGAAAACAGAGAATGTTGAGAGGGAATTTCCAGCTATGCGTCCAGTATTCCACCTCCCCCCGGTCCCCCTCTCTCTCCCACTTTTTCTGTTTTACATCCCTCTCTTTTCGTCTACGTTTTTTTTTTTTTTAATATTCTGTTTAGAGCTCACCTCCTTCTGAGATATCTGAAGCTGAAACACCTAAAGTACATTATTTACAGATTTTCAGTTACTTTCGTAAGTAATTTCGAATTTGGCAAGTAACAGTAGGTAAGTAGCTTCAAATTTTGTCATCGATTCTTGAGGTTTGAGAAAGCGTTAGAATGTTTCTATTCAGTTTTATTGTGTAAAAAAAAAACAAAAAAAAAACACTTCATTACTTTAACAACACTTTATAGTTTTTAGCTGTCATTGCTAAATATTATCTATAATTAATACCAGGTGGTGGGCTTCAGGCCCATACCCCAACATATCAATTCTTTCATTTCGTCATAGTGTTTTGGTAATTTATCTGTTTTTATGTTTTTCGAATTTGTTTGAAGTTTTCGAACAAATGGAATTTTAAAATGAAATACGATATATCAAATGGTACATAGTAAAAAACTGTAAGTAAAGAGCGACAGGTCATGCAGTAAACCGAAACTGTAAATAATAAATTTTGGTAACAATACATACACCAAAAGAATTGTCTTTTACAATAACTTGTACAATGTAAAATTGATTAAAGTCAGAGCTACTTCTCAAGAGTTATTAGAATTTGAAAATCTGCCACATTTTAGAAAAGTGTGGGAAAAGGAGCCGTTAAAATAGAACGTTAAAATAGCAAGACAGAAGACATAAAGAAAATGATACCAAAATAAAATTAATGAGAAACTTAGTTAGAACCCCTCTGAGAGGTTGCGTCCAGGTGTAGCCCTCCTCTTTGCCCCCCTTTAGCTACGTCACTGGTCTTCAGTTCACTGAATTGTCTTTTGTAAAGATTGATTATTTCCCTGGAAGTTTTCCCTCGTCAGTATGAAATAAGTTAATTTGTGTACGACTGCTTGATGTATTTTGGTTTTGGACGACAAATTGTAAAATAATAAAAATCTCATTTACCAAAGGATATTGAAAGTATTTCTATATTTTAATCGTTTTAATTTTACAGATACAAAAATTTACTGAATAAAGCGTCTCGTTTGACTAACATGAAAGTAGATGTCTCCAATGAAAACTCCAATGTATCTATCATTACCACTAAAAAAGATGAAATGGAGCAAATAAGTAGTGACTCTGAAACGGAGATGACTGAAAACGGAGTTGAAGAAGGGGTTATATTGGTATGTATTTTCACCCGTTTTGACTTTTTTTTTACCATAAAGCAAATTTTTGACCACAAGGGAATTTCGTTAATCGTAATACCAAAATTTCTAACTGGACAAAAAAAGGGAAAAGTTTTAGAGTTAAATTTGCAAAACTGCCTTTTTTCAAATTTCATAACATTGGTTTTTGTGGTAGACTTGGCCTAAATATAATTTCTATGTGTGAATTTCGCTTTGGTTTTTCACTTCTTTCAGCAATAGAAGATTAGTAAGCCGTTTGCCGTTTACATCTCTTTCCTGTTGTATCTCCCCCTCTTTCCTTTGAAATTCATTATCCCTCCCCTCTCTCTCCCTCTCTCTCTCTCTCTCTCTCTCTCTCTCTCTCTCTCTCTCTCTCTCTATCTCTCTCTCTCATCATCTCTCTCTCTCTCTCTCTCTATATATATATATATATATATATATATATATATATATATATATATATATATATATATATATATATATATATATATATATATATATATATATATATATATATATATATATATACATCTATATAAATCTAAATAGCATAAATCTATAATAATGTAAATCTATACCATACCTTATTAAATAGTATAAAGTTGCAGTATAAATATAAATAGTGTAATTGTATATAACGTAAATCAAATGAATTTTTTGTAATACAATCATATTCTTGTTGTTAAAAATGTATTTATTTAGGACGAGGAGAAGAATCTATCAGGGGAGGAGCTGAGATCACGGATTGAAAAGCTTGGTCGACAGAGTGCTTCCATTCTAGCTTTGCTCTCAGGCAGTGAGAAAGGGCTGCGGTCTCTACCTCTTGGACAAGATAGATATAGAAGACGGTATTGGGTGCTTCCCCATGCAGGTACGCCCCTCAATTAGTGATGCAAACGCCTCAAATCATATTTAAAAACGTCTCAGTTCAATGATATTTCAAAGCGTCTCATTAAACAATCTTCAAAATTGCCTTGATTAATGATTCTCTGAAATGCCTCAATTAATGATTCATAAAAACGCGTCAATTAGTAATCCTTAAAAGAACCTCAACCTCAACTAATAATCTTTGCATAAACCTTAATTAATGTTCTTTAAAAATCCAATTAATGATCTGTGAAATACTTCAATTACTAATCCCTGAAAACGCCTCAATTCATCCTTTTAAAACGCCTCAGTTAATGATTTTTAGTAACGCTTCAGTAAATAATCCCTAAAAACCCTAAAATTAATGATCTTTCTAAAACGTCCCAAGTAATGATTCTTCTAAATCAGCCCAGCTAATGACTTCTAAAACGTCTCAACTAACAATCCGCATAAATAAACCTAGCTACTCTATACACTTAATACCCCCCTCTAATAACAAACATTTTTCTAATAAAAATCATTTTTTCAAACCGAATTACAATGCAGTCAAGCAGAAATATGATTTGAGTTATGTTGATAGTCAATCCAGGATTGACTATTAAGATTAAGATCATCGACTATTAAGAGTATAATAGTCAGACTTGACTATTAAGAGCCTTATCCTTTGTTCCCTCCTATGAAATTCTGACTTCCTTTTATCATTTTCTTAGGAATGAGGATGATATAAGATATTTTTTTTTAAATAACAACCACAAGCCCCAGAGGGCCGAATTCAGACTTCGGAGTTAAAATATCACTAAAAAAACACTAAAACTGGAAAACTAGCAAAGAATACCGAAGCGACAACGAAAAAGAAAAATCAGAATATAATCAACAACGAATCGACAACGAATTTGTTGATAAACACTCGGATTGATCTGAGCTAGTCGTCGTAAATTTTGGCTTGAGATTGGATCCTGGATCATGGAGTTGGGATTCATTTTAGTACGCTTAGGACCTAACATAGGTGAAAACAAGCAAATTCTGACTAACAACTAGTCATATTGCTGGAACATATTGCTGGAATATATTTCGATAACGAAATAATCATTCTTTAGCCAATAATTTAACGTCAATTTAAAAAGCTAAAAAGATAAAAGGATTGCCTATCAATCATTGCTAAGAATCATTGATTGATGGGCAACATGTCGTCCTTCATAAAAAAAAAAACACAAATAGACGATATTAGCCTTTCTTTGGTTATGTTTCCGGAAGTGGGATGGAACCACATTTTCCTTACAGTTTGTTGTTCCGGTATACGGTCATTCAAATTCTTGCATGAAGCTATCATTAGCTAAATCTATCTCGGAAAACGTTTAAGTTGTTTTCAACTTGTGCGTTTGTGTCAGAAGTTTTATAAAAAAAAATTTAAATAGAATAATTTGTGTGAATAATGCTGCTGAGCTAAGAGCTATTAGGTTGAAGCAGAAAGCGAATTTCCTATGAACTACACTCGAAATATAGAAAAAATTGCCAAGGTATCACAATACACAAAAATAATAGCACAAAATTATTAGTTGCTACGCCTTTATTTATCAAAACAGAACCATCCAGGGTCTTATTTAAGAAAAATGTTTAGATTTGACAAGCATCAAGTGCTTCCTCTTCTTCTGCAATCTGTGTTTTGCTTGAGCTTTCGATGAAATTCCAGAACAACTCGAAGATAAAAATCGAAACGGAACAGAAATGAGTAAAAATATTCCACACCTCGTAATGGAACACGTTACCCATTTTTAAATTACATTAAACCATATTTCGTCTGAAATTACATAAAAAACTCTTAAACAGCCCAAAATTTGGTTTGATGGGGCCCAAAGCTCCCTTCCCGCCATGTTCTTATCTGTATCCAACACCTCTAAATGTACATCTGTGCAACTAAGGTGAACAACACTACTTTCTCTCTTTTGCTCAGTTATTTTTTCAGGTGGGGTTTACATTGAAGGTATGGAATCAAACGAGTGTACTGAGGAATACAGCTTTCAAGGGGAAGATAAGCCCACCATAGTGCCAGCTACTGACGATGGTATCAATGACGAAGAGATGTCAGTTTCAGTCAAAGATGAAAATATTAAGCAAGAAACATTGGATATGATTGTTCAAGAAGATGCTGAAGATACTGTTGAGGTACGTACTGCTAGCTTTGTTTTGGAGAGAGAGAGAGAGAGAGAGAGAGAGAGAGAGAGAGAGAGAGAGGAGAGAGAGAGAGAGAGAGAGAGAGAGAGAGAGAGAGAGAGAGAGAGGAGAGAGAGAGAGAGAGAGAGAGAGAGAGAGAGAGAGAGAGAGAGAGGAGAGAGAGAGAGAGAGGAGAGAGAGAGAGAGAGAGAGAGAGAGAGAGAGAGGAGAGAGAGAGAGAGAGAGAGAGAGAGAGAGAGAGAGAGAGAGAGAGAGAGAGAGAATGTCGAGAAATTATTATGACAAGCCATGAAGGGCCGAATTGGAATTTTGAAGTCCATGAAAAAACAAATAGACAAAAAAAATCATAACAAAAGCACAGCAACAAAAAAATTGGCAAACAATGCAAAAAAAAAAAAAAAAAAAAAAAATATCGGAATGCTATATCATTGCTTTGTCAGTTATATTAAAAATTGCAAAGTTTTGGTAGACTATAGGTTTTCTAGTCTGCTAGCTTCCTGGTAGGAATATACTGGTCGCTTTGTTGTGCTAGAATATGCTTGCAAAGAGTTTAAATACACACCCATACTCCTAGCTATATATAGAGACATTTCAACTACATACCCTTGTAATATAACACCCCTTCCCGTACCAAACTAGGTTAATCAATGTAGAAGTATATGGTTTATTTAATTCTAAATTTTCTTCTAAAGTAGGTGTCAAATTCTAAGCCTTTGGAAAATTTTTGTAGACAATCATAGGATTAGTAAACAACAAGTTTCAATGCAGGTAAAATTGCCAACAAACTAATACCAATTCAAATTGATATGTTGAAGTTAAGGGCTGTAGAGGCAGAGTCAGAGTTAGAGGGCTGTTGAGGTGGCATAGAGAAGCTTGGGGTGGTCCTCATTTACTGCAAGAGAGTGGGAGTCGCCAGAAATTGAGGCTTGAGCCAGAAGTCCTATGCTTAGCTTAATGTGATTAGGATTTGGTATCGGTTGAAGTAAACAAACTCCTGTTCCGGTTGATAAGCACTCGGATTGATCTGAGCTAGTCGTCGTAAATTTTGGCTTGAGATTGGATCGTGGAGTTAGGATTTATTTTAGTACGCTTAGGACCTAACATAGGTGAAAATAAGCAAATTCAAACAACTAGTCATATTGCTGGAACGAATCTTTGGATAAGTACTCAAGTGCTACAAAATAATAATAAAAAGTAAGAGAGTGAGAGAGTGAGTGACTGAGGAGTAAGAGAGACAGAAAGAGAGAGAGAGAGAAAGAGGAAGAGAGAGAGAGATTGACTAACAGACTGACTGAGTGAGTGAGTGGGTGACTGAGTTAGAGAGCGAGGGGGGAAGAAGAAAGGTGTATGTGTGAAGATTGAGGAAAGGGAGGTAATAATAGAGCGAGTGAGAGAGAATGTAGAAAAAGGAGGAGGGAGAGGCTAGAGAAACTCAAAGGAGAGGGGGAGAGAGAAGTGAAGAAGAAAGAGGAAGGGAGCGAAAATCGAAATTACTTTTAAGAGTTTTAGGTTTATTTTAGATAAAACCTGAATTAGACTCCATTTTGGACGACGAGATAACTAAAAACTCTGAAATCGAAATACTGAGAAATCTCAAGCAAGAGTCGGATGTGCCGTGGTTCAGTCTTCTCCCGTACGTGGCATGTGACGACGAATTAGAAATAATCAACGGCCTCCAAAATGAAATTCTTCTAGAGATAGATTTTATGCGGAATGATACTTCATATTTAAAAGATATGCTGTCTGTACCAGAAAGTAAGTACTTTTTTGATATTTTGAAGAAATTCGATCTGCACACATCGAACCACCCTACCTCCTAGGGAACCATCGAACCTCCCTAAATCCTAGTTTGTCATTTAGGCTTTGCCGAAACCTACTTTTGCTTAAATTCAGAGCTTTCTTTAGTAAATTGATTTTCTCTATATTAGATAGGAACTAATAATAATAATAATAAAAAAAAAACAATTAACAAAATAATTTAACTGCATTCAATCTTAAAAATATCCCGACGTCGAAAAAAATAAATTCCGGGAATTTTGGCCATTTTTTTTTATTTTCCATTTAATTTTCCATTTTATTTTCCATTTTCCATTTTATATTTTCCATTTTATTTTTTTATTTTCCATTTTATTTTCCAATTAAACATTTAATTTTCCATTGTAATGAAAAAGACACTCTCGCCTTTTTGGGAGCTTGACTGGAGGGGGAGGGGGCAAAACCCTACTTATTTGTGAGAATGTTTGTCTATTTCTGGTGTCATTCATTCTTTGATAGTAATTTCTGTTCATTTTAAGTTTGGCATCCTGAATAAAAGCTTTTTTCAAAATTAGTTTATGTTTTTTTTTATAGTTCTTTTATATAGTTTTATATAGTTTTTATAGTTTTTTTACAGTTCACAAAAATGCAGGGAGGGGTTAATCTTGTTGTTTTATCTGTTTTTTTAAATGACATACGTAGAAAAAAGAATGTGTCAATAAAATTATCAAAAGAGGCATCTTTCAAAATCTGTGGGGACGGGGAAGCAAAAAAAAAAATAAAAGGCGTTAATTGCTCACCTCTTCCCCAACCGTTTGATGTCCCTGTTTTGTCTTTTTAATTGACACAGTTTTAATACCTATACAAAGTAGAGTTAAGTTCTCTAAGTAGAATTTTCAAATTTTCGTGTTGGATGCCTTAAGGAAAACTAAGTTCCACCAAATTTGAAATAACAACTTAATTTTGAAAATGTAATTAATCTATAATTGCGGCCTCCACTAATACAGACAAAAATTCTTGTAAAACAAGGCATCATCTCTGAACTGTATGTGTCTGTGGAATTTTATGCAACTCATGGAAATCGTGATGCAGGACAAATAATCGTAGAAAGTCGGGAAGTGACTCATGCGATTCAAAATCCTGAAATATAGATCTCTTTTAAATAAGCAGATTTAAGGTAACCCTATTACTGGTCAATTTGTCGAATGCTCGTTTAATTAACTAGACGAAAGATAAACATACTATCCTATTCACCATTCAGTGTTCTTTCCAAATACAATAGTCACTTCTTTCGCCACTACGTGCCTGCCCCCCCCCCCAACCTTGGATATAGTTCAAAATTATATAGAAAACTTTTCTGATTTCCTTATTTTGCATTATATTTTGTATTTATCATTCACGAACAGTTGGTACATAACGTGAAACAATGCCAATTTGAAAAGAAAGAAAACCCAGAAAATTAGCAACATTTTGTACATAGTCTTGGGCTATACCTGCTGTGGAAATTGAACACCGTTTTTGCAACAAGTATACAGTGCAAAAACGCATGTGTACAAAAACGAATGTGTTTACAGTTTTTGTTTCAATAAGCCTTTCAAAAATGCAGTTTTAGTTCATAACGAATGTACAAAAACGACTGTGTATACAGTTTTTTGTTTCAATAAGCCTTTCAAAGATGCAATTTTAGTTCATATTGTCATTAGTGACTACGAAACATTTAAGTAGCTACTGTAGTGTAATTTGCACACCATTTCTGGAATATGTACTTACAGCGTTTAGATTTGGGACAGTCATATTGAAATCTCAGTTATTTAATTGCCTTTTTTTATTATTTGATTGTACCTACATATTTTAATAGTATTTAATCATTCAGGAGCGTTCCCTAAAATGTCCTTGCCGCATGGACACTTTTATTTTTGTTCTTAGAGGCAGTTAAGGTAAAAATGCGTAGCTCAAAATTTTCATCAGATGCAATACCGGACTTCGGGTATAACTGGGGATAAAGAGGAGGGTTTGGTACACTCGGACTAATTTTGTCTTTTAGAAAGAGAACCAACCAAGAATTTTTTGATTAAATGAGCCTTCACCCAACTTTCTATGATCATTCTTTCCATATGATGAGGCTAGAAGAAAGAAAAACAAAGACGAATGTCATAATACGTCGAAGAAATGATTTTCTTTTGCTGAGTCAACGCTATTTTGTTGACTATGTTGAACCCTATTGCATTGGCTAAGATCTTATATCCAAGCGTGTCCAAAAATAAAAAAATTATTTCAAGACTTTTTCAATGTTGTTAACGAATATTTTCAATGAAGCTATATGCTGCATGTATTTAAGCAGAGTTTTACTCCGAATTTGTTTCTCGGGGAGGGAGGGAGGGCAGGATCAAATTCTTTCTTTTTTTCGGGAGGGGGGACTATGTGAAAAGCTTAATTTTATTTTTTCCTATTGGACTTTTGATGTATTGATTTTAAGTAGCAAATTTTGAGTGTACTATGACTTCTCTTCCGTTGGCAAGACCTAAAAACTAAATATATATATATATATATATATATATATATATATATATATATATATATATATATATATATATATATATATATATATATATATATATATATATATATATATATATATATATATGTATATATATACATACATAATCTGTGAACTCTGATTTTTTTTTTTTCATCGAATGATTTTGAAGGTTTGATTCTAGTAATGGGATATTTTTTTTAGATTTTGCCACTGGCTGGTGGAGAATAACTGATCCAAAGGATTTGAGAGTGACTTTTCAGAGTTTGAATACCAATGGGATTCGTGAGCGTGAGATGCAACGTATTATGTCCCGTTATCTAACATTTGCTTCAGAGTCCTGTTCCAAGGTATGCACTGATCTCTTCCTTGATAAGCTGATAATTTTGATTCATGCTTGAAAAAAAAAAACAGAAAGACGAAAATTAGGCAAATAAAATCCTTATGATAAATAAACACCGCGTTTTTTGGCTAAAATTTAAATCGTTATTATAGTTGTTAATTATTTTAGCTGTTGAAAACTAATTGTTAAAATTAAATTACATGGTTATTTTACTTACAGAATTATAGCTTATAGATTATACTTATATAGTTTATATATATAGTTTATAGTTATATATAGTTCAACAGTTTTAAACTTAATTATTTTGTCCGTTTAACACCTGTTGTCCTTTTTTAGAAAAATTTTGCTATTTATTATAGTTATTATTTATTTTAGTTATTAAAACTAATAATAAAAATTAAATTATATAGCTATTTTTAGTTATATAGTTATAGCTTATAGATTATACTTATATAGTTTATAAATGTAGTTTATAGTTATACATAGTTCTATAATTATAACGTAATATAATTTGTATTGAAAAACCTGAGGGTCACTATACAAAAATCGTGATTACATACACATAAGCACAAACATATTAAAATCAAAACTAAACACTAAGTACTTCTGTTTGCGACATTTTCGCCTCACTTTCATCGCCTTCAGCACAAAATTTCCCACCACAACAATCGTTTGTGGAGTAGTTGATGTAAGAATGCCAAGAAGTAGCTGATCAGAACTTTCTTCCAGCCAATTTACCCTAATTTGAGATAGCTTACGGCACCTCAGGAGAAAATGGCCCAATTCATTACCCTCATATCGCAGAGAGGGTAATTTTTCTTTGCTTCAGTACTTTCCCTAAATGTTTAAAAGTTTCTTCCCAGCACTGGCAGACAGTTTGCTCTCAACCGGATTCATAGCCTTATAAATCTCACCGGAATATTCAAATTAAAATAAACTCCGATTCCATATCTATATTTAACTTGTTTATGTAATACTCAACTCTTGGATAGACCCCGTTCACACCCCCATTTTTAGACTTCTTGCTTTTCTAGTTTTACTTTAATCATTCTCAACAGACCTCTTATATCATCTCTTGGACCTAGGCTATCATTCTATAAATACGAAAAGCATGTCCGTCAATATAGTTTATAGTTCAATATATATAGTTTAACGATTTAAAATTTAAATTTTTTGTCTGTTTAATACCTATTGTTCGTTTTTTGCCAAAACTATTTATTATAGTTTTTGATTATTTTAGTTATTAAAATTAATTATTAAAAGTAAATAACATAGTTATTTTTAGTTGTATAGTTATAGTTTATAGATTATACTTGTATAGTTTATATATATATATTCTATTCATATATATAGTTTTATAGCCATAGTTTTCAGTGTATATATTAATTTTGATTTGGGCTTGGGAAGAAATATATAGAAAGATGAAAAGTATGCAATAAAATCCTTATAAATCATGATGAATAAACACCTATTGTTCATTTTTTTTTGCTGAAATATAAATTAATATTATAGCTATTAATTATTTTAGTTATTAAGACTAATTATTGAAATTAAATTATTTTATTATTTCTAATTCATTAGATATAGTTCATAGATTATACTTATTTAGTTTAAATATGTAGGTTATAGTTATAATACAGTTTATAGTCTATAACTATAGTTTTTAGTTTATACAGTTATTAACTGAAAGATCTTAAGCCCAACTGGCCAGCCATGACAAAAAATTAACAAAGAGAGAAAAACTCAATGAAAAAACGACAATCGAGACTGTGGCCAGTAGAGAGAAAAGATGAAAAACTAAACAACGCGGATATTTATCCTGTTTGTAAACTAGGCCTCTTTAGCACAAGAGAAACAAATATAAGAAAAACTAAACTAAAAACAAATAATTTTTTTTTTTTTATCTTTGTTTCTCCTGTGCTGAAGACGCCTACTTTGGATACAGGCGAAATATCCGCGTTGTTTTAGTTTTTCATATTTTCTCTCTACTGCCCGTAGTTTCGTTTGTCGTTTTTCCATTGAGTTTTTTTCTCTCTTTGTTAAATTTTTACACAGTTAGTATAGTCTTATTTTATTATCTTATATGTACTTATCTTTGTCTTTTGATAGGTCGATAATTTTGATTAATGCTTGGGAAGAAAAATTTACAGAAAGACAAAAATAATTTAAGTAAATCCTTATAAATCATGATAAATAAACATTTATTGTCCGGTATTTGTTGCCACAATTTAAAACGCTTTCGTACTTAGTAATTATTATAATTATAAACAGGGACGAATCTTCAGCATTTTTATTGGGGAGGGGGGCAAGAGGGGTTCATATCCAGGTAGTCAAGAGGTAGGGGCTATATTATAATTTTTTCTTCAAATTATTGGGGGGGGGTGCTACTGCCCCCCCTGATCCCCAAAACGAGGCCCCTAATTATAAAGTAATTATTAAAACTAATTAGAAAATTTTTAGATATAGGTAACAAATAAATGTTCAAACGGGGGTATGTCGGGGATAGTCAGTGAAAACAGATACAAAAGCCAGAACATTTCGACCACATATACAGCGATCGTCATCATCAGAAATACTAAAGCATTAAAATTAAAACTAACATATTTGTACCGAACAAAATAACAAGTTCTGGTTCATTCACTAGATGAAATTTACAACTCGAAACTTGATCGTTGTGTGTGTGGTTGAAATATCCAGACTTTTTTATCTGTTTTCACTGTGTAATAAATCGACTTATCCCCGTTTGAACTTTGAGCCTATTTGTTCTTCATGGAAAGGCAGTGTGGTCTTGAAAAAAAAAACCTAATTTAAGGAATTACGTCGAAAATACATTATATAGCTATACCTTATAGATTATAGTTTTTAGTCTATATAATTATTATAAATTCAACTAAATTATATAGTTAATGCTATAGCTATTTCTGTAGTTTAGAAGCTAATTATTATCTATAGTTATAAAGTCGGTACCGTAAGTGATAGTATTTATAATTACCATCAACTACAACTATCTAGTTTGTTGGAAACGTATGAGATTTTGACAACCCCAAAAATTATAAAAGTGAATTTTTTCTAACTCTAAATTTCGGAATGTCTTACTTTACATAATTGATTTGTGTCCGTAACACTCAGCCAATCACTAATCTGAAAACAATGACGTGGGGCTATACAACAGGTAACAGTTTCTCCGGAATAGTTTTACGATCATTTGCTTCCGGTAATTAGAGGGAGTATACGTTTTTTTTAATGCTGAATCCAGAAAGCAAGCTATTATTGCATACAAAGACTGAAAACAATCAGTAGATTTCATTAAAAGGTAACGAATTTTATACGTAGTTCGGTTACTGTACCCTGTTTTGTCTCGCATCTGGAGGATCCTGTTGAAACCTCCTGGAAATATCTTTTCTTTCTTTGGGAGAGGGGGTAAGGGTGCTTATTACTTTGGGGAAAGAATATAGATTAAGAATACTACTTTGGTAAGCACAAGAAAAAAAAAAATTATGACAAACCTTTTTTATCCGCTTACCATTTTTGAGTTTCAGAATCTAATCTATTCAAATTCTGTTTCCACATTTTTGGGTTGGTTTCTGTTCAGTCATGTCAGGCAGATTAATTCATATTAATCATTTCCTCATTATCATCTCTGGTTTCCTTATTAACTCATAATGTGACCAGTGATGCATACTGTTTATAAACTTTAAGAAGAAGTTTTGTTTTAATGACATACTAACTTTCTTGTCATTATTTTTATTTTTACAAATTGCACATTATCGAAAGTGATGAGGAAGGTAAAAACTCGTTTAAACCAGTCTGAAGATGTCGCTGATCTTGGTTTGTGTCAGTTTTTCATAATTTGCATAATTTAGCTGTAACCAAGGCAAACAAAATGGAAAAAAAGAAAAAGAAAAATGAAAAAAACTTAATAATCTAATTTTTTTTTTTTTTTTATATGTTCAATGGGTTTATTAACAAATGAAAATAATAAATCACACATAATCAAAATACTCAGTCCATTCCTGGACGCCGAGAACCAAAATCATTACAATTTAACATAATACGCAGAATGGTCACCGCTCCTAATCTCAGACACAACCATACCCCTCATTTACCAAATAACTAAAACTATTACCTTCCCGTTCCTTACCCTCAGGGGAAACCACCCCGTCATATTTAAAAATCATACATTTGTAATTTAAATTTACTACTTACATTTAATTCTATTTTTTTTTATTTATTTATTAACTATTCAATTGTAATGCTATTAAATGATTTTTTACTCTTTTTTTAAATGATGCGAGGGAGCTCCTACCTCTCAGCTCTTCAAGGATCAGGTTCCATATCTTTGCACAAGCTACGTTAGGAGCGAAATCTGATCGCACGGTCGGGGTGAGGGGTATTTGCAGGTTTGATGATGATCGGGTATGCAAATTATGCTGGTCTGAAATAGGTCGAAATAATCTTTTAAACGCAGATGGCAGCTCTCCAGCTAAAAACTTGAACACAAAGGTCAAGCATGATAATTGATGCAGGGACCCTAATGACAAGTATTCTTCATTTTTTCCAATTAATATCAGGCATCGTTGATGAATCGAATTCAGTTTTCGCAGGTGGGATTTAAAAGTTGATTGCCAGATCATTGCACAATACTGTAAATGGGGTTTTATAAGAGCATTGTACAGGAGGACCAGCGTTTTCTGCGGCAAAGCGCTTTTCAGTTTTTTTATTATTCCAAAATTCCGGGATAGCTTCAAGTCTACTGCTTGAATATGATGCACGAATGATAGGTTCTCATCGAGGAGGATTCCCAGGTATTTTGCAAAATTCTTTTCTGGCCGACTAATCACACCTCTGGATGTCCGGATACCACATATCTCCGGATGGACACTTCCAACCCGGGAAAAAAATAGAACGCAAGATTTCTCAACATTAATAACAAGTCGGTTAGCATCCATCCAGAGATACGTCCCCTCCAGAACCTCCCTCAGTTTAGACATGAGCGTTGTCTTATCCGTTTCACAGCAACCAAGCGTGGTGTCATCGGCAAAGGCCACGAGCTCATCATCTTCGCCTTCGGACCGGAGGGAGTTTTCATCCTGGCACAAGTTACAGCAGCGAAGATTTGTTCGTGCCGGGTTCAGCACTCGACTCAGATCGTTAACATGGATCAGGAAAAGTAATGGTCCTAATATTGAGCCCTGGGGGACACCGCAGTTAACTAGCACATCGTTTCCAGGATCTTCTCTCAAATAAATCCTGCGGTCCCTCAGATATGATCTGAACCAATCCAGAGCTTCACTTCTTATTCCTATATGTTCCAGTTTCCCGAGGAGGATTGAATGGTACATGCTATCAAATGCTTTCCTGATATCAAGCAGAACCACTGCAGGTAGTAGACCAGAATCTAAAGCTTTGTTTATCCATAAAATTAACGCCGTTAGTGCATCCTGTGTGGAGTGCCCTGGTCTGAACCCAAACTGGCGATTATTAAGAAACCCTTTCTTCTCCAGAAACTGGAGTAGCTGCTGTTGCATAGGTTTTTCAAAAACTTTTGAGAAAACTGAGAGGGTAGAAATAGGTCTGTAATTAGCTGGGTCAACTCGAGAACCCCCTTTGTGCAGTGGAATTATTATAGCTTTCTTTAGCAGTTCTGGGAAAGTGCCCTTGTACAGAGACAAATTTATGAGGTAAGTAAGGGGCTCAATGATTGAAGGGGCAACTGCTTTTAACACTTTGGTATGTACTCGGTCACTTTGGTATGTAGAAGCCGAATTGCCTCTTAGATTTAGTACGATTAGCAGAATTTCAGATGGAGAGACAGGTGCTATTGCCATGGACTTAGTGCATGCCGGGCCAAGGCAATCTTTAAAACTTTTCGTGGAACTCCCATCTGCTGTTTTTCTGCCCACTTCTGCAAAAAATGTTCCCAATGCATTTGCAACGTTATCTGGTCCTGTTACTGTCTCCCCATTGACAGATAATTTAGATGGAAGCTCAGGTGGGGGGCTGCAGGGACGCAGTATAGAGTTAACAACCTTCCATATATTACAATATATACCATATATGATATATACAGTTAACAACATTACCATATATACAACCTTCCATAATTAACTCTCAAAGGACACATCTTTGTTGAATTGGAAACTTTTTTATTATTAATGATCTCCTAATCACGTATACGGGGGAGGGATCGCCCTAATCACGTATACGGGGGAGGGGGGATTAGACTAGGCCCTTCTCCCCGAAATCCCAATACTTTTACAATTTGTCATATAATATGTTTATGCTGCATATTCTGTCTTTCTTTTTTAAGTTTTTTTTTTGTAATTTCTCTTGGTTTTTGACTGATTTTAAATTCGAGCTGCCAAATTCTAGCGTGGTTGAGTTTTCTATAAAGCTACAGAATAGCTATCTATGGAGCATCGAAATGGATTTTTTAATGCTAAGAAACCCATAATTTTCCTAAAAATAGCTCAATTATGACTATTTGTTCTTCCACAGTTTAATGTCTTTTCAAATTTTTCTCATCGTTATATCAATTTTGTCAGGTCTTTGAGAATCACGCTGAGGTGTTTATTATTACTATTATCATTTTGATAATTTCTTTGAAGTGCCAGTGTCTGTGCCAGGGAATTGCTCTTTTTCTTTCTAAAAGAGTAGAATCAGAAGATAATTTTTTATTATCTATTTATTAATAATTTTTTATTATTTATTTTATTAATAATTTTATCATTTTGATAATTTCTTTGAAGTGTCTGTGCCAGGGAATTGCTCTTTTTCTTTCTAAAAGAGTAGAATCAGAAGATAATTTTTTATTATCTATTTATTAATAATTTTTTATTATCTATTTTATTAATAATTTTATCATTTTGATAATTTCTTTGAAGTGCCAGTGTCTGTGCCAGGGAATTGCTCTTTTTCTTTCTAAAAGAGTAGAATCAGAAGATAATTTTTTATTATCTATTTATTAATAATTTTTTATTATCTATTTTATTAATAATTTTATCATTTTGATAATTTCTTTGAAGTGTCTGTGCCAGGGAATTGCTCTTTTTCTTTCTAAAAGAGTAGAATCAGAAGATAATTTTTTTATGATTTAAGTATCCATAATATGTTTAAGTTCCCATTAATTTGTTTCTATTCCTGTTTAATTTTTGTTTATTTTATTTTCTTTTATTCATAGATAATGATTTCTGTTCGTTCCAAGTTTTTCTTATTGCATAGCGTCATTTGTCCTCTTTTTGATTTTGGTATCACTCGTTATTTTTGTTTTAAAAACTTGGTTTTCAAAAAAAAATGATTTAATTCTATTGAAAGATTTTTATCTCGTAATTGCCATTATATCCAAATAGAAATTATTAAATCTACAGCAAAAGCTTTATAGAATTTTATGGAAGGAATTTTAGGCAGAATGTCCCAATTCTGCTAGCCTTGTGAGTTCCCCATCGTTGTTTATCCTTCCTTTGTTTGTTTATCTTTTTTCGTATTTTTACATTTTACATTTTCGATTTTTTTTACTACTTTTTATTACATTCCGATTTTTTTTTACATATTCGCCTTTGTTTCGATCGAACACAATACTTAACTAAAAGAAGCAATATTGTGCGTAAAGATAGATGACATCCTGATATAAGTTGTCAGTAGATTAATTTCAGGAAAATCTTGCTCCAAGCTCTGGAAACCTAGTTCCAAAAAAAACGGTACATTCCACCTTCTTTAAAATTAGTTTAATGATAGACCTAACTGCTAACGAGGAGATATGGAAGATACAGCTGAGTCTTTGAGCTATTTTACCCCTTTAGACCTAATTTGAACTATTTACAAATGAAATACACCATTTGAAACATGGGAAATTGTACCAAAGACAAGGCCGTATTCAGAGGGGGGGGGGGGTTTGGGCTTGAACCCCCCCCCCCCCACAAACATTTTTATCCAACTCGTAAAAACGTAACAAAAATGCATACAAACAAATTGTTGATGTATTTAAAAAAAAAAATTGTACCCCCCCCCCGAAAAAAAATCGTGGATACGCTCTTGACCAAAGATACATAATTTTTTAAATTATTATCATCAATATAAGTAATTGTAGATCCGGCATTGTTTGCAATTGACTTTAAAATAGAAAGCGCAAGTTTTTTTTAAGCGATGTTAAAATTCAGAAACGACAAAAAAAATCTTGTGACAGATTATTTTTTTTATTTCTATAAAAAAAATTAATATTAAATTTATAAAAAATCAAAAATATTGGAATAACTGTTTGACTTTTCATCTCGCATCATATTTTGCCTCGATGGGATACCGGGGCAAGAGGGCAAAGATTAGGCACTGTTAAGTCCTCATCACTCCTAATTCACAAAAACTAGCACTAGAAACAAAAACAAACCCTCTTTTAAAATTTGACGTCCATCGATTACGGTCTCAGTACCCTTATGGTCATAGTATTAGGTCGTAGTGTTACATAGTCGTAGTATGGAGGGTAAGGGCAGTGACTCAATCAATGACGCAAGACTACATCTGCTCTCATCTGCTCATCTTTCTCCCTAATTGTATAGATTAGCTCATTGGCCTTGGATATGGTATTAGGAGGATTTGTTAATTTCTATTAAAAAAAGGAAGATCCTTGGGATTTTAAAATTATTTTGGATAACACTTCTTTGTGATCCACGTTCCAAATAGGTATAACATTCTCACCTTTCTAATGCAGTTCGTTGATTAACTTTTTAATTTGAAATAAATCGTTGAGGTCGTTTCGCGTAGTCTTTTGGAAAAGGTCCAAAATTTCGATAAGATCTTCATTCAAGAAGGGATAACAGGCTTGCCTTTCTTTGAAGATTTATTTACGAATCGTTATATATAAAATAATCGGTACTTGTCAATTAGCCGGAACCCATGCGAGAAGTCAGGTTAATGCTAATGAAATAATATAAAATATGATGAAAATATAATAGTTTAGAAACAAATTTGGGCTATGTATTTGCACATTAGGGGGGTGAGGGGTAAAGCATAGCATATATTAAATACGTTACCTAACCTGCCCTAGGTACCTTCCCCCCCTAAACCCCCCAAAAAACAAAGTTTAAATATTGTAAACGCACTGACTAACCACGGTTCAGAATTCCAATTATCTATTGAAAGACTCGTTTGACTAATTTCTTAAGCAACTCCCCTATACTATATATCGCGTGGTTTCCGGCTAATTGACAAATACCAAATAATAATTTCTTCATAACTTTAGGCTTTTGGCCTACGTGTCCCGTGGATTGTACTATATCCTGATAATTTCTTTATGTTTTGATTCCTCTGATTTAAGCAATCATCTCGGGATCTTGACAGGACGTCATGTTCGGCCGCCGTGGGCTCAGGGCGTGAATGTACTGTAAGTGATAAAGCTAGTGATTTAAATCTAAAGGACCTGGACTTCAGGCTGAAAACTGAACAAAATAAATTTTCTTTGAACGCGTGGGTCCCTAATTGGAAAAGTGAGTACAGGTAAAGGCGTGATAAGTTAACTTAACGAGTTAGATATAAAAAGAAAAGTGGAAAAATGGAGTCCAATCTAATGAATGTTTTGGCTCTACGCCACGATTGGCACAGTTTCCGTCATGTTTGGCACAATTCCGCCACGCTTGGCACATGCCAACTGGTGTACGTGATTTCTGAAAGTGAGCGCTTCCTCGATGAACTCAAACCGCTTTTAGCTGTTTTTTTATTTTTATTTTTCTGTTTTTTATTTATCTGTTCTGTGTTTAAAAGAATACTATCGTTTCTTTTAAAAATAGTAGTCTTATAAATCATTTTGTTAATTAAGGGAGATCCAAAGTTGGTATCATTGGTAAGAGAAGAGAGCCCTTCGAAACCCCACAAGTTTAATTTCATGAAGTCATTTGAAGAAGGTTTTGATCCAGATGCTCAGACGGAGGATGATCAATACAACTTTAGGGTAAAGTTTTATTCATTTTTTAGTTTTTACTTTTAATTTATTTCAATTTGAATTTGAAATTTTTAATTCAATTTTTAAGCTTTGATTTAATTTGCTTTTAACTTTTGTAAGTTTTACTCATTTGGAATATTTTCTTTTAATTCATTTTTTAGTTTCTTAGAGGTATTTTTTTCAACAGTTCTTGAATCGTAATATAGGCCAACTTTTTGTGCCGATCTGAAAATAAATTGGTTAAAATACATTTCAATAAACAGGTCTAGCTTTTTGCAAATTAACTTCAACTTATGTGCAAAGTCTTTGTAAACTCTCTGGTCTTCAAAAGTTTTTTTACGGCCGTTCCTCGACTCATTTTTGCTTCACAATCACTAATCTGTGCTAATTAACATTTATCGTTAAAGAAAGTATAATTAATTGTCAAATGTACACTTTTGACAAGCTTGTATATAAAATTCATAATATTTATTGGAAAATTAAACAGCGATAAATCACCTGGGAAACCCGGTGAAGGGTCATTTAATGATTTCCATCTTGTTACTGGATTTGGACACCAAAGTGTAAAATGTCGGTCTAAAACAGTGGTGGATCCAGGGAGAGAACGAGGGGGGCGCGCGCCCCCTAACGTTGTCTAAAGTAGTGTAATTTACTTAATTAACGCAATTTTGCGTTAAATAAACTTACTCCTAACTTAAGTTTATCGGATCAACCTATTTTGCGCCCCCCCCTAAAAAAAATCCTGGATCCGTCCCTGATCTAAAATGAACAATTTTGCAGAAAAAATCACCGATAGCCAAGTATCATAGATCCTCTCACCCTTTGAAAATAGTTCCATATGGTTTTGGTCCGTATCATGTCACCGTTCATGATACCATGGTGAATTCTGATGTAAAAAAAAAAAAAAAAAAAAAAAAAAAAAAAAAAAAAAAAAAAAAAAAAAAAAAAAAAAAAAAAAAAAAAAAAAAAAAAAAAAAAAAAAAAAACAGAAAGTAAATATGCTTACTATTGCTGAAAAATAAAAACAGGCTCAGATTATCATCAATGACGTGTAAAACACGTGTGTTTCTAAATTACAATGAATTATTCATTGCTTACACAAATACAATTCCTCTGTAAAATTTTGGGTTTCTTTGTAAAAATGTCCTTCGTCTTTGTTATCTCGTCTTTTTGTGTTTGTGTGGCCCTTTTCTTGGCCCTTTTACAATTATTTGAAAAAAAACTACGTTTTCTAAAGAGTTAAAGAGGCTGAGTTACAAGGTCGAACCTTAAAACGTACAGGGATTAGGAGGCACAGTTGGGGGGCTGCCGCCCCCCAAACCCCCCGCTTTCGCAGCCTTTAAATAAAAAAAAAAAGTTTTTTAAACTGAAAGTAAGGAGCGACATTAAATCTTAAAACGAACAGAAATTATTCCGTATATGAAAGGGGCTGTGCCCTCCTCAACGCCTCGCTCTTTACGCTAAAGTTTTTATTGTTTAAAAAAAAGAGTTGTGAGAAAGTCAAACTTTAGCGTAAAGAGCGAGGCGTTGAGGAGGGCACTGTCTCGTCATGGGGGTGATAATCTGTGACCTTAATGAGTCCCGTCTTAATCCCTGTCAGCAAAACCGCCTAGGGACTCTATCTGTAGATAATTAATTAGCAACTAAAGACATGTCGTTAGCTTTTCAATTTTGGAAAGCCTTTGACCCAGAATATTCTTTAGAGTATTTGAAAAGAGGAAAGCAGGTCGCCCCGTAGTAGGCAGAGAAGAGGCGATAAAAATGCAGGATATCCTGAAAGGTAGCCAAGGAATACGTTTTAAGTAGGGTGGGCCGGAGATGAAGTTGTTTGCCTTTGCTTTTTAGTCCCTATGCATCTGTATCGCACTCACCTATGCTCCTCATTGCTCCTACCTATGCTCCTCATTGTGGTTAATTGTGGTTACGTGTGCTTCACTTGAGGTCTAACTTGATATCTGAGCCAAGTTAAGTAAGCACACCTTTTTCTTTGGCTATTTTACTTTCCATGCCATTTGCATAATATTTCATTTATAATCTTCAAATACAAAAAAAAAGAAAACTAGTAACCAGAGGGAGGTTTATGACCCGCAGATAAAAGAGGAAACTTATTTTAACATGTGGTTTTTAACAAATTGTGGTTAAAATAAAAATCAAGAAACTAAATAAACCTCCCCATACCCGTACCCAGGATGACCTCCGGGGCCGTGCGTCTCTTATATCTCACTATTATTTGTTTTCAATTATGAAATTCGTTTTACTGATGATTGATCATTCCACCAGTATCTGCTAGATGCGAATGATATTACAGCGTACCTTAAACTAGTATCTATCTAATCTGACATCTATCTATGTAATTTGTTTTCAGTTTTTGCAATAACAAAGAATCCCCCCCCCCATAAGTGGCTTTGAATCGACTCCAAGGTAGAACTACTATACCCCCTCCCTTTTAAGCAAATATAGAAAATAATTTATTCATCCTGTATATAAAATATATCAGAAATAATGCTGTCTTAGTCGTACACAACATGTGTGAAATGAGCCCTTCCTACACCATTTTCAAATGAAATCTCTAAAATGAAAAATTTGAAGCGTATTCGTTTTCTTTCAAAATGTTACTTTTATTAAAAGCATAAAATATGTGGCGGTAAAAATTCAGTTTGTCCTGGCTTGATACTGTCTTCAAGACCGTACCCAGGATTTTTTTTTCGGGGGGGGGGGAGGGTGGATTACACAAAAAAAAACTCAAAAAAACGCATACAAATTTTTTTTATATCCATTTGTGTTACGTTTTTACGAGTCCAACAAACACTTCGGGGGGGGGGGGGGGGTCAAAACCCCTTACACCCCCCCCCCCCCCTGGATACGGCCTTGACTGTCTTACCCAAAACAAAAGAAATTGCCTAAGAATAGGCAATATAGGTCAAGTTTTGTGGCACGTGATTTGTGTAAAGTTTGGGCTGTATTGCCATTTAGCTGTGTTGGAGTGAGTTGTGCAGGGGCTCATATGCAAGGCTGTCATGTATGGGGGTGGGGAGGGGGGACCCCCCCCCCAATGTTTTGGTAACTCGGAAAAAAAGAGAAGTCGGTAAAATTCTTTGTTCGGTTCAATAAAGACCAGGAAAATACTGACACGTCATCTACAGAAATTTCGAACTTGGTCGGTAAACACAGCACTTTTAACGACTCCTGTCGTGATTTTATAGATGGTGCCACAATTTTCCATCTGGTCAAATAAACAGCATTAAAATAATGACATGATATGTACCGAGATCTGAATCTCGGTTTGTAAATGCAGCGGTTTTACCGACTCGTGCAGTGATTTTACATATTGTATTCGAAACAGACATTATGCTAGTCGGCAAAAACAGTCAGTAAAAATGACCAGCCAGTCGGTAAAATCTCTTGCCCCCTCCCAAACATTTTGACTAGTAACGACCCTGCTCACATGCATGGTGGTAAGAATTCCGCTTGCCCCGACTTGACACTGTTTTCCCCAAAACAAAAGGAATTGCTTTAGAATAATTTTAGGTGTTCACTTGACTGCCCTAATGTCAAAGAATAAGGTGAATGGTAAATTTCGTTCAACCTCACATTCCAGGGCTATAGGAAAAAAAGGTTAGCACGGTTAGGCCACGGTTTACGGACAAGGGATGATACATTGGCAAAACCTCTGCCTTTTCACCATTGGTCTGGGACTGAACGAAACGAAGGTCGTTCCCGAACGGGGTGGGAATCGAATGGGGATTGGGTTAAGGTAGGAGTGTGTATAGTTGTTTTGGCTTCAGATGGCCTGGTGCTGCAATGAATCTTTAGTAGTAGTAAAACAAAAACAGTAAGGACTTCCTCGTAAAACAAAGGGTAGCGTACCTTGAAACTACGCACTTTTGAGTTACGCACCCATAAAACTTTTAGTATTAAAACGGAATGACGTACCTCATATTTCTATAATTTAGAGGTGAATGAAAGAAAGTTTTTAAGTAATTCCAGGATTTAAGGTTTTGTTCATGGATTTAATTAACAGAAAAAGGAGCTGTAAATGTTAGGTGGATAATGTGGGTTCAATTCAATACATAGATAATGTGGGTTCAATTCAATATATAGATAATGTGGGTTCAATTCAATATATAAAAAAAACCCATCAATGTGGGTTCAATTCAATATATAGCAGATACAATTTTATTTGGTATTCTTTGAACTAGACGTGCCAACACATTTTGCTCCAATCATTTGAACGCCTCCCCTACCTCCCAAGAAGTAAATTCACCTCCATCGATTCAACCATTGGATAAAGACCCGCTAGGAAAATATTTCTCATTAAAAAAAAAAAAAAAAATACATTAGATATGGTGTTTTGGTCTTTAGGACATGAAGACATGCACCAGACATTACCTACTGATATATCTTTATATGTCAGAGGTGATTACGTCCACCTATTGTCTGAAGATGATATCTTTGTTCCTACTCTCTCTTCACTCGATCATATTTATGGCTTCCATACCAGGGGCGGATCCAGGATTTTTTTAGGGGGGGGGGCAAAATAGGTTGATCCGGTAAACTTGCTTTGGGAGTAAGTTTAATTAACGCAAATTTGCGTCAATTAAGTAAATTACACTACTTTAGACTATGTTAGGGGGGCGCGTGCCCCCTCCCCCTGGATCCGCCACTGTTCCATACTTGGCATTCCTTTCTTGCTATAATAACTCTTTCATAAAAAGATATGGATTTCATGAATACTACTGCTGTTTTCCTGTCTACAATTCTTGGTTAATTTTTTCTTTTTTAATCAAGCAAAAAAAGTTGCAATTGTAAGTGGCAAGAGCATGGACTGACCATTTTTGGCAAAATTTGCAAATTTCTCAGAATGAAACATGTATTTATTGGAAGAAAAACCAATAAATTTGGCCCAACACCAGTGTAACAGGTGTTAGAAAAAGACATACCCTCCAGTTGCAAGGACATTTGTAAGAAAGGTGAACATGTTCAGGAAACGTTCTTCTGTTCGATAGAACACACCTTTGGTGTTGCCAACAATTAAGAAATGCCAAAAAAATAGCAAGGTCAAAAAGTTGATGTGCAAGTAATAGCAATTCGGATTGTCATCTTGCTGCTATTGATATTAAAAACTAATTGAAAAATATGTAAAAAAGAAATATTGCTCTTTTTGCCAAGTTTTTTTCTTTCATTTTAATTAGAGTCTTTTCATCAAGAATCTTTTGTTTGCTTCAGGTCAAAGTAAAGATTTAGCGGAAGAAAAATAGTTTGAGACGTCATAAAATTAAGTTTTGCATAAAGTATGACTGGTTATTTTTGTAATTCGTTAGATATGGAGCTGGAGCAATATCTTAATATATGTGGAGCAAATATTTTCTGCAGAGTAATTTTTGTGGAGCATATTTTTTAGTTACCATTAACAATCCAAAACGATACTTGAACACTCAATTTTAAGTCTATTCAAACCTTTCTTCAAGTAAGTTGCCGTGAGCATATTCAACGTAATAATATTACACAACTTTTTTGAGTTTTTCTCTCTTGTATTCTACCCGAGTTTTCTGAGGCTTATGGTTCTCCAAATAGGTTCCCCGGGGGAACTTTCTATAAATGCTTCTTGTAACAATCCGGAAGATTCTCTAAAGATGATCAAGGTCAGATGGATTTGACTAATTCTGACTTGTTCGACTTCTAGTCGCTAGTCCGAATTTATTAGCTTTTTCCCTCTACACCTCTCTTACCTCCAACTGCCCAGGATAAAACTTCTGATATTTTTGCCGAGGCTAATAAAACAGGAGTAATTTCTGTAATTGAGTATTGCTCAGACTCTTTTACGCTTATGTAGACCTTAAATTAAGCAGCATGCCTCAAGCAACCCCAGTACAATTTTAAAACAAATCTTTTGTGTTTTCTTTTGCATTGTAGCTTAGGCGAAGAAATATCATCTTCTTCTTTCAAGCAAAACCTTTGATAGGACCCTAGAGTTCCAGGCATGAGCGCCCATATGGGGGGAGGCAGAGGGGGGTTCCAGCCCTCCCTGGCTTAATGATGCTGCCTTATATTTTTATATTTTTGTTTTGATATTTCTATTATACAGCATTGGAAGTGCCAATTAGACCAGGTAAGCCCCCCCTCCAAATTTCAGCTTATGGGCGCCCATGGTTCCAGGGAACTCTGGTTAGGAACTCCTGTTCCAGAAATCCTAGTTTCCGCACCCTCCTACTGGAATATCAATAATTCTTGGCAGTAGCGGTTTTAGCCCTCATAATCTGGGGAGGGGCAAGGTATACCATGGAAATGTAAGAATATAGGATAAAAGGAATTTATTTTTAGGTGTCAGAAAAACTTATTATAATTATCGAGTGGTTAGGAAATTAAACTTTAAATCTTGTGTTCGTAAGGACAGGGATACGAGTCCTGGCAATGGCGGATCCAGAGGGGGGGCAAGGGGGGCGCGCGCCCCCTCTAACGTAGTCTAAAGTAGTGTAATTTACATAATTAATGCAAGTCTGCGGCAATTAAACTTGCTCCTAACGCAAATTTATTGGATCAACCTATTTTGTGTCCTCCCCCCTAAAAATATCCTGGATCCGCCCTTGAGTCCTGTTGTCGCTGGTTAATCGGTTGGTACGGGTGTCATTGGTGGGACTCTGTAAACTCAGCCAGAGTCGATCCAGCTCTAAATGGGTACCTGGAGAAATCTGGGGTAGGTAAACAGGAAGAGTGTGTGAAAGCACAAGATGGATGGCCCCCAACCCCACTTTGCACTTCCTGGCTGAAGGGCCATAAAATGGAGATAATTACTGCCGGTTTGGGCTATATTGTCTAATGCTGCATCCTTACTCCTTCTCCTTTGTCGGTATATTTTTGGATGAATATGTCGTTATATAATATGCTTCAGAAATAGTTTTGAACTCTTGAAGGGTTGAAGACCCTCCAGTCCCATATTTTTCTTTCTATAACTATGAATTGTTCGATATGAACCTTTCAGAAGCCAGTCTGATCAAGTCCAATTCTTATGTTTTGAGATTGAAATTCAAAGCATAGGATTGGCTGGGAGCTTAACATAATCACAATGGTTTTCCAATAAAACAAGGATTAGTACCAGAAGATGACGAAAACTGTGCGCCATCAAACAATAAAGACTATTGGATTCTAGACCCTTCTTCGTAACGAGCAAATAAGGAGCGAAGGTTTTTTTTCCACCAGATCCTACGCACATTATAACCAAAACCAGCGTTTTTTCTTCCCTTTTGAATCTTCTCTCCTGTTTGTTTTATGGTCTTCATCAGGTCGGCTACTGAATGGCTCATATGCAATGGCTATGTAAACACCTTTAACATAATCTTGTCGTATTGACCTTTGATTTGAACCTTCTTTCCTCAAATTGAATTGGAATGCCAATTCAACCTGTTTGTCAATAGTATTCAACCTAATCCAGAGTCAAATATTTCAAACTATGAAACTCAGCTGCGTTGTCACCTAGAAATTACTCCTGTTAAAACTAGATTTTGATACTTTGACATTAAATATTTTCATTAAATAAATTGTTAGTTTTCATATTTTAAAGAGAGACTAACATTAAAATCCTATAGTTAAGTACTAAGAGCTCAGACTTAAACTCTAGAGAAAAACAAGTCAATGTTTCAAGACCAGAAAACCAGATTGTAAAAAACCAGAAAAAATCAATGTCTTGTTTGTCGTCTACTGTTTTGATTATTGGCTGAAGATGCATTTTTCCATGTCTGCAATGTTACTAATACAAGTTTTAGATGTTTAGTGCAGTCAATGAGTTCCAAGAGATTTTAAAATACGGCCTTCATCGACCTCTATGGGGCAAAGCTATTAGACAATTGGTTATGAGAAGCTTTAAAATTTATTTAAAAAATGACCCAAAGGTTAGGCTTAACTGACAAGAGAGGGGGCTCAAATTATTCTCTGCGAATAAAACCACTAATGCCATCTAGCATCACCTTGCACAACCAAAACGTTTATGAATAATATTAGGTCTTCTTCTTCTTCTATTCTTTTTTACTGATGCCTTACATTCGGCTTAAGATGAAAGAATAATTTTTGCCTAAAGGGCGCATATGCGTGTATATTTTTCTTAAACTAGCCTATACACAAAGCACTTTATAGTAAACAAATTATAGTCTAAGCATGGAATAATATGGCTACTTTAAAATGATCTCAAGTTGGATCTAAATAATATTAATTGGATCTAAAATTAATGGACGATTAAAACATTAATGGATCTAAGACCATTAATTGAGATCCAAATTTATGTAAATTAAATGAAAGATCCATTAAGGATCCGCCATTGCCAGGACTCGTATCCCTGTCCTTACGAACACAAGATTTAAAGTTTAATGTCCTAACCACTCGATAATTATAATAAGTTTTTCTGACACCTAAAAATAAATTCCTTTTACCCTATATTCTTACATTTCCATGGTATACCTTGCCCCTCCCCAGATTATGACAATTTCTTTCGGTTTTCTTCCAATGAAAATAACAAAAAATGATATTTCTCAGTGAAATGCCTAAAAGTGTGTTTCTCAAAATCTCGACGGACGAATGCCCCCTCCCCCTAGTTGGCACCATTGACTTTCCAGGGGCCATTTGCTCATGAATTCCTAAGTTTTAAATCCAGACCTTGTTAAATTGAAACACACCGATCAAGACCTTCTCCAAATAAGACAGGGTTCTCTCTTTTTGTTCATCTTTATACTTTTGATACTGGATCAGAAGTGTATACTCCGTCAAAAGTAAAATTACGCTTAACGCAACTTCAGGGTTGTTTATTTATTTGTATTTTACGATATAATCATAAGAGCTGGAAAAATCAGTATTCATATCTCGTGTGTCTGAGACAGTCTCTGAATATCTATCAAATTTTTCTTAGTCAAATAATTTATATATATATATATATATATATATATATATATATATATATATATATATATATATATATATATATATATATATATATATATATATATATATATATATATTATATATATATCTGTTTATCTATAGATAGCATCTTGATCACCAAAGAATTTTTTTTATGAAAGTGTAACAATGATCAAACAGTTCGTGGTAACGAACTGTTAGTAAGGAGCGACCCGGCTCAATAGTAACCGGAACTCTAAAAAAACGGGATTTTTGTACCAATAGATATATAAAAAATCAGATTTTTATGCTGATTTCAAATATATAAGTTTCATCAAGTTTAGTCTTACCCATCATGGTCAAAAATACAATAACCATGTCTTTGAGGATGACTTAATCCCCCATAGTCCCCGAGGGAAGGTCTGCAAGTTATGAATTTGCCCAGTGTGTACATATAGTATTGGTTATTGGAAAGTATACAGAAGTTTTCAGGGGGGACTTTTTCTGGTAGTTGGGGGGGGGGGGGGGGTCGGGGGTTACGTGGGAGGATATTTCGACGGAGGAAGTTTTTATGGGGGAAGGGACATTGCTATGAAGATGGCACTGGGTTTCCCAGCATTATTTAAAAAAAAACGATCAGAAATTAAATTTTAAAAAACGATTTTTTAAACTGAAAGTAAGGAGCAACATCAAAACGTAAAATCAACAGAAATTATTACGTATGTGACTGGGTTCGCCCCCCCCAGTCATTACCTCGCTCTTTACGCTAAAGTTTTTTTTGTACTTTTATCAGAGCTATTTATTCTAATTAACGGCCTTTGTGATTAAAGGGTAATTCTTAAAGAATTGGAACAAAATTTGAACTTTATCGTAAAGAGCGAGGTATTAACTAGGGGGCGAACCCCCTAATATACCTATACGAATGTAGAAGTTCGTTACGTGAGTTAATTAGTAAGTTACGTCAGTTCAAAATTTTGAGAAAGCCATTTAGCCAAAAAAGTAAAATTTATATGCATATTTCGTTTTAATTATTCATGTACGGGGAGCCAAACTCAAAGCTGCATTAATTCAAAAACGTTCTAAATTAAATAAATAAAGTTTTTTTTAACTGAAAGTAAGGAACGACATTAAAACTTAAAACGAACTGAAATTTTTCCGTATATGAAATGGGCTGTCCCCTTCTCAACGCCTCGCTCTTTACGCTGAATTTGACTCTGTCTCACAGCTTCATCTTTTAAAACAATAAAAAACTTTAGCGTAAAGAGTGAGGCATTGAGGAGGGGCCAGCCCCTTTCATATACTGACCTCTTTCTTTACTGACCTTCCATGCAAATTTCATGTAAATCGCTTTTTTTACACCGTTTACCCCCCCCCCCACCGAAATCAATTCTTGCGTACATGTTTACATTCTACATAATGTTATAATGTAGTTCGTTTCCTCCTCTGTAGCTGTTTTACCTAATTCCCTGTTCAGAACTTCCTGTTATTCATTAATTTTAACTATAGTTATCAATTAAAAGTTATAATAAAATTTAAATTAATTATCATTAAATAATTTATAATTAAATAAAATAATTAAATAATTTATAATTAAATAAAAAAAATTAAATAATTTTATTAATTATAATAACATTTACAATTATTATTAAAAACTATAATACAAATTTAAATTAATTATAATTAAATAATTTATAATTAAATAAAATAATTAAATAATTTTATTAATTATAATAACATTTACAATTATTATTAAAAACTATAATACAAATTTAAATTAATTGAATTTTAGTTTTAACTACCTGAAAAATAATTAAAACCTTGTTGTGTTTCTTGTTTCAATGACTTTAAACTTGACATAAATCAGCATAATAAATTGCTGTATGTACCTATTACTAAGGGACTTCGCGCAATGTTTTTTATGTATACCTTAGTAATATGTACGTATATGTCTTATGTATACCGTATATACGAACGCAAGACAGAAGGCACAAAGGCTGGGCCAAAAAGAGGCTTAACTTCACAAAAAGGTAAAGACTGACATACAGAAGGCAGAGATGAGGGTGCCTGGAGGTGCATAATCGTTATACTTGGTATAGATAGTGTGAAACCCCTAGTATTGCGCTACAAAGAATCCGGTATTGCGGCAGTAGACTTCAGACTTAATTCAACACCCTAAAATGTAACAACTTTCACTAAAAGTGTTTGACCTTACCAGTATCAGGCTTTGGTTGTAAATTCTTATTCTGTTAAAATGGAAAGGTCTTTAAATACAGTTTTTTGCTTCTTGAAACTTATGTAGTTGTTTGTTTAATAACTGGCTCTGTCTTGTTTAATAACAGGAGGTTGGTGGTATAATTCCCGTATAAAGCTCTTTACGAGTTCATTGCTATTAGTGTGTTAGCTTGGGTATCCCCTCTTATTTCGTCACGTTCTTCAGGAAGGGCAAATTACATATAACATAATTTTAGACTTTAGTGGGAATCATGAGAAGAAAATAAATTTTCTCTTTTTTTTAAATTAAAAAAAGGTTATTTAAAGGACGAGTTATTGTTTATGTTTCAGACGTTAACCTTGTCGCATTTTGATGCTGGGCAAGATATGGTGAATTGTTGTGTGTGTGTTTGTTTTTTTCTTTTTTTAGGTGTTCTTGTACTAGTCTCGAGTTCAAATATACTAAATAATAATATAAGGAACACTTTTTCGAATGGAAGCAAAGAAAAATTTTGAAACCAAAAATGAACATGTATTGTTGTTTGCATGGAGGGGACTGCTGCCCCTTCAACCGCAGCTATTTACGGTAAAGTTTGAATGTGGTTTTCTGAAACTATTTTATATTGCAACAAACATAGCTTTTTAGTAATGGTAAATATTTTATTTGCTGGCTACTTTTCAAAAGTTTCGAACAAAAATGTCATTGCTTAAGCCAAATTCAGATAAATGAATTTTTATTTGCAAAGCGTTTACAAAAAAAAATGTAGAATTTGAATTTGAAAATTTTAAATTACAGAAAAAATGCTGGATTTTCTACCATATTGGTGTTGTGGCATTCTTGAAGTAATGAGAAAAAAAAATCTAAATTTTGTTCAAAGAGGGGGGAGGGGCATTGTTCCTAGGAGACAAAATTATTTCGAACAGCTAGTATTTTCTTTATGTTTTTTATTATAACATTTTGGAAAATAATAGCCGGACTTCAACTTTTTGAATTTTTGTTTATTAGTGTCAAGGAGGCACACTTGTGCCTCTATAAAGAGGCGACCCACCACAATGTTAAGCGATTTCAGGTCCTAGAGGTCGCAGAGAGACGGCGGTAATCGCATTTTGTAGCCCAAGCTCAAACTAAGAAACTTGCAAAATTTCATCCTCCTCCGACTTTATCTTCATGAGGTAAACTGGGCCGGAAGTTTCGACCCTCCCACCACAGCCCCCCTTTAACGTTGTCCGATTGGGCTGAAATTTAGAGGTTAAGCTTTCCTAGGGCCCGGGAGCTTATCCTCGAAATTTCAGCTCAATCTGATCACTCCTTCCCTGTTTTCAAAAAAACAAATATAGCCACTTAAAATTCATCATTTCTTTTTTTTTCTTAGCCACGCCTACAGGCCACAGTTGGCAACTGATCCGGGTGAATGAGGACTCATTCGAAGCAGAATTCGACCTGTTAGGGCCTTTTGATATTTTCAGACCGAAAAAATTATCCCCCGAATTTACATTTACGAAAAACCTCGTTTTCCTATAAGAACCCGCTATAAGCGGGCTAGCCCGCGAAAACGCGGGCTCGTTTTCCTATAAGAGCCCGCAAGCGATTTCCGGTCCTAGCGGTCGCAGAGAGACAGCGTTAATCGCATTTTGTAGCCCAAGCTCAAACTAAGAAACGTGCAAAATTTCACCCCCCTCAGACTTTATCAAGGAGGCACACTTGTGCCTCTATAAAGAGGCGACCCACCACAATGTTAAGCGATTTCAGGTCCCAGAGGCCGCAGAGAGACGGCGGTGATCGCATTTTGTAGCCCAAGCTCAAACTAAGAAACGTGCAAAATTTCATCCTCCTCCGACTTTGTCTTCATGGGGTAAACTGGGCCGGAAGTTTCGACCCTCCCACCACAGCCCCCCTTTGACGTTGTCCGATTGGGCTGAAATTTAGAGGTTAAGCTTTCCTAGGGCCCGGGAGCTTATCCTCGAAATTTCAGCTCAATCTGATCACTCCTTCCCTGTTTTCAAAAAAACAAATATAGCCACTTAAAATTCATTTCTCTTTTTTTTTGTTATCCACGCCTACAGGCCAAAGTTGGCAACTGATCCGGGTGAATGAGGACTCATTCGAAGCAGAATTCGACCTGTTAGGGCCTTTTGATATTTTCAGACCGAAAAAATTATCCCCCGAATTTACATTTACGAAAAACCTCGTTTTCCTATAATAGCCCATGTTAATTTTTCCCACCACAACCCCCCTTTAACGTTGTCTGATCGGGCTGAAATTTAGAGGATAAGCTTTCCTGGGGCCTGGGAGCTTATCCTCGAAATTTCAGCTCAATCTGATCACTCCTTCCCTATTTTCCAAAAACCAAATATCAAGTTTTGTGGGAATTTGCTTTGCGAAAATAGATTCCATTTACTAAAAAACAATTACAGTTGTGTCTCATTAGTCCAGCGGTTGTTACTTCAGACTGTCAGGCGGAAAACCCGGGTTCGATTCACCGTCAGTGCAAATTTTTTATATACTGAATTTAAACTTTAAAAAAGAAACTCAGTTTCTTTTTTAAATTATTTGAAAAAAATTACGTTTTCTAAAGAGTTAAAGAGGCTGAGTTACAAGGTCGACCCTTAAAACGTACAGGGATTAGGAGGCACAGTCGGGGGGCTGTTAAAGAGACTGAGTCACAAGTTCGAACCTTAAAACGTACAGGGATTAGGAGGTACCCTGTACGACGTGATTTGAGTATTCAGGAATTATAAGCCTTAACACAAGAATGTTCAAGAGCGGGGGGTTTGGGGGGCGGCACCCCCCCAACTTCAACTCCTGACACGATCAGCTAACAGTTAGTCAAGCAATAATAAGTAATAAACTGTACAAAAACGTGCAGAAATTATTTGAAAAAAACTACGTTTTCTAAAGAGTTAAAGAGGCTGAGTTACAAGGTCGAACCTTAAAACGTACAGGGATTAGGAGGCACAGTTGGGGGCTGCCGCCCCCCAAACCCCCCGCTTTCGCAGCCTTTAAATAAAAAAAAAAGTTTTTTAAACTGAAAGTAAGGAGCGACATTAAATCTTAAAACGAACAGAAATTATTCCGTATATGAAAGAGGCTGTGCCCTCCTCAACGCCTCGCTCTTTACGCTAAAGTTTGACTCTGTCTCACAACTTTATTTTTTAAAACAATAAAAAACTTTAGCGTAAAGAGCGAGGCGTTGAGGAGGGCACAGCCTCTTTCATATACGGAATAATTTCTGTTCGTTTTAAGATTTAATGTCGCTCCTTACTTTCAGTTTAAAAAACTTTTTTTTTATTTAAAGGCTGCGAAAGCGGGGGTTTGGGGGGGCGGCAGCCCCCAACTGTGCCTCCTAATCCCTGTACGTTTTAAGGTTCGACCTTGTAACTCAGCCTCTTTAACTCTTTAGAAAACGTAGTTTTTTTTCAAATAATATTTGAAAAAAATAATCAGTTTGATTTCCTAGTCTAATGTGTAACTAATTTTCATCAGTGTTTTCTTCCTTCTAAATCTATTACTTTAAAATTTATAGAAAATCGATTGGCTAAATAAACTTCAATATAAGATATCTATTTACTTCTCAGTGAAGTGTAGTTGACACTCTGCCTTGACGATGTGGCAATACCACACTTATTTTTGGTAATTCCTATTCATTATAAAGTTGTCCTCGGCATCCTTTCACTTGTGTAGAGCCGAAATATTTATTGATTGTTGTTGTGATTGTATTCATGTGCCAAAGAATCGTTGTTTTTCAGTATTTTTTCTTTGGTTTTCTCATGCTAGGCCTGTTCGGCTTTAGATCTTTTTTTAACCTTAATATCAAAATCTAATCTATCTGAAAGCCCACTAAACTCAGTCTTCCCCTCACCTTCCTAAGAAATCCGAAATTGTTCAGTAAAGGATTTGTGCCCTTACTGAAAGGCTACGGAGAAGCTTCCTTCCCTTTCTCACTTAATACCTCTATTAATTAATTTATTCTTCTGTTCCATCATGTTCCTCTTATTATATATATATATATATATATATATATATATATATATATTATATATATATATATATATATATATATATATATATATATATATATATATATATATATATATATATATATATATATATTCGTCCGGGTTCTGGCAATCAGCACGGGGCAGGCTTGTATATGTTTGATTCTCTAATCACGCATTAGCATAATCTTCGTGTTATTCTTTAGTTTTAAGTCATGAGGTGTCGGATCAGCAATTTCAGTTGAATTAAGAAATTCTGGCATGAATCCAGTTCCTCCTTCCTGTTAAGGCATCAAAGAATTATCCATCTTACAGAATTTGTTTTCTCTTGGGACTCATTGGAATTCTCCCCGTTGATGCTCTTCTAGCCGCAGATTTTGTTTATGATTCAATGAGATTATTCCTGTCGCTTGTCTCCTAATCGCAGATTTCTTTGTCCATTATTTTTATTTGGGATTCGCTTGTGATGGTTGTTGTCGCATGTCTTCTAGCCGCAGATCTCGTTTCGTTTTATTTTCATGCATCACAATACCTTATACATTTTTCCATGCCTTTTGCTTTAGGTATTCGGATTCCTTCAAAATCATGTGTAATTTGGTATGACGTTATATATACAACAAACTCCTTTCCCAGCCTTTCCCCAGTCGTTATATTTTTGCTATATTTCGTTGCGGTATACCATGATTGTACCAACTTCTATGCCCTCTGAACACAAAAACAATCGTTGAACGTCAGCAAAATTGAGATTTTCTGGGTGAAAATAGAAAAGCTGGTAATGTTAAAAAGGCGAGTAGAGGAAGTAAATGGGACAAACAAAGAAAATTTTTCTGTGGCAGAAAAAGAATCGATAAATCAAAAAAATTGTCTGGATGGCAACACTGTGTCAGTTCATAAATTCCCGTTAAAATACAAAAGTTATAAGGTTGTTCAAAAGCAATACGAAATAGCGGAAAATAATTATTCATCATTATTGTCATTTTTATAATTGAAACTCCAACCGCAGCTTTTTTTAAAGTTTTGATTATATGTCGGACAAGCGTTTTTTTTTCGATTAGTTTTCCCACCCTTTTGGATTGAATTCTTTCTATAGAAACAGCTTACACAAGCTTGCTTTAAGTTGAGCTATGAGCGGAATCGGCTGGGCAGGTAAAATTCACTAAAAGTTACTACCTTCTAAAACATAAATAACTTAACAAAATAAAAAAACAAAAACAAAAAAACGATCATTTCCTGTAACCTAGTAACTAAAATCAATAGAGGGTCGTCAGCATATTGGATACTCATTACCAAGGCCGTATCCAGGGGAGGGATTAGGGGGTTTAACCCCCCCCCCGCCGAAATGTTTGTCTGACTCGTAAAAACGTAACAGAAATGGATATAAACAATTTTTTTATGCGTTTTTTAGGTTTTTTTTTGTGTAAAACCCCCTCCGAAAAAAAATTCTTGTGTAAAACACCCCTGAAAAAATCCTGGTTACGGCCCTGCTCATTACTTATCTGGTGCAGGAAAACCTAGAAATCTGAGTGCGAAATTCAAACAATTTTCTCGTTTTAATCTTCCTCTATATCTTTATACTGGGAGGAGGGGTCAGAGAAAACCCAGTGGTATTGGTCCAAAGCCCCCCCCCAGGAAATTTGTGAATAGTGGCCTTAAAAGTGTGTTTTTTAATCCCTTGTGAAAATTCTCTGCTCCTCCTGAAGTGCTGAACCTGTGGGTACCAGTGAATGTTTCGCTTCTATTTTTAGTAATTAAATAAAAATAATTTCTAGTTTTTTCTTGTTTTTTTTTTTTATCAGAAAAGAGTAAACGCGTATTAAGTGAGTTATATCCCACAAACACCTTTATATACCAAAATATGAACACATGTGGCGAAGGAGGGGTGTGTTTAGCTGTGTTGGCTTCAGTCGGCTTGGTGCTGCAATGAGTTATTAGTAGTAGTAGTAGTATTAGTATTATCGGCCTGGTGATATTTTAGGGAGAGGTTTTGTTGGTACTCGTATGTTTTTAAGAAGTTGGCGAAAACAAGTATATTTAATAAGCACGCCTCACCTTCCAGAAATTTTCATTCAGTGCATTTTCACTTTCAACAAAATCAAGGGCAGCCAATTTTCTTTTGGAGGTCAATGTTTTGGTCGGAATTTAGCGAAATCATATTTCCTTAATTTGATTTGATTATCTGACAAAAAAGACCCTTTAGGGTCATTGAATTTTCGACTACAGTTGTAAAACTGTAGCATGTTTTTGTCCTTATTATTATTTTTTTATTTATTTATTTAGTCGTAAGCAGAAGGGTGACTCGGCCAAATGGAGAAGTTTCCTCGATTCCTTCTTCTCCTAACCTTATCTAAATCTTTTGCTTTGGCAGCGTTTTTGATGAGTGAATTGCATTAAATCCAAGTATCGATTTTTGAAATATAATTAAGTCACCAACTTTATGGCTAAGGGCGTATCCAGGATTTTTTTCGGAGGGGGGAGGTTAAAATTAAATCTTTAAACAGCGGTTCAAACATTTATTTATGTGCAGTTTTTTTACTTTTTACAAGTCGAAAACATTTTTTTTCTCGGAAGGGTGATTAAACCCGGAACCTCCCCCCCCCTGGATAAGGCCTTGCTTAAGAGTAGTTTTTATATTCCATCAGTCTCTCTTAATTTATGTTTCGTGGGTCGTGCAATTTAGATTTACATTTCCAATTTACTTTTCTAAAGCATTTGATAATCTAAAATAAATTCCAGCATCCAATGATCTAAATTAAAGAAATGAAAAATATAATAAAAAAATAAGGATATGGGGCTAATACTCAGGTCTAGTGTCTTAAAAAAAAATATCCCCGTGCCTGTTATTATTTCTTCTTTTGTGGGTTTAATCGATACCTGAGGGTATCCAGCCCCCCCCCCCCTCCGCTGCGCTATTCCTAGCTCACTATAATCATTTTTCTTTAACTTTGAGTTTCAGATTTGTTTTTATTACAGGTCATGCCAAGTGATGTTAACGAAAGCAATATTGTTAATGAGAACTATTTCTCTCGGGAAAAAGCGTTACAAGTAGACTTGCTGATTCTACAGCAAGTAGAGGCACTAGAGGAGAGAATAGCATCAGCTAGTATGCAAGCAAAGGTATGTCAAGTTTTGACCTTGTTTTGCTCTTTTAGAACAAGGTCGAGCCTGCACTCTTCAAAAAGGCCTCAGTCCATCAACTCATTTGACCAGTTTTTTTTTTTTTTTTTTTTTTTTTTTTTTTTTTTTTTTTTTTTTTTTTTTTTTTTGTGAGAGTCAGGCTGTAACGATTATAGCTAGATCAATTAAAATTACATAGTAGAGTCACATAGTCAGTTTAAAATTACATTCATTTGATTTTCTGTACTTAAGAGGATCAATTTGTTATCAAAAATAATTGATATGAGCTTATTGTAACCGATATTTTTTTTTCTTCGCCAACAAAGATCTGCTGGACTTTGAGTGTATTGAGTGCTCAGAGAACCATGTTTGAAAGTTCCAAATAAGATCTAATTCGTAGAGTACTGTGTCCAAGTCCAGGATTTCCCTGTGGCATTTTTTTTTTCTTTCACCACTTTCTATTGCACTTTGATTTTATTTCATGCTTAAAAAGTATGAAAGAAGGGTGGATCTTCAAGGTCGCATATTCAAAATGATAATGCGAGCCTAATCATGGGAATTTTAAATTATCATCACACATTCTTAGTTTCTTTGTGAATTCGGTAGAACCTAAACTAAAAGAGATCAGTTGATTCACAGATATAGTTCATGGTTTTCTGTCAACTTAATATCAAAATTGTTCTTGAACTTCCTAGAAAAATTAGTAAGATAAAACAAGTATAATGGCTCACACTTCGATTTTTTGAAGCATTTTGAAAGCATAAATGAAATGGCTCTGCGTGGTACAATCATCGAAGTTGTAGTGCAAATGCTTAATCTTGGAGAGGCAAAACATTTATTATCCCACCTTCTTAATTTCATCTCTTTGTTAAAATAGTGTATCTAGTCTTATGATTTTCAGACCAAACCTGGAAAACTAGAGATCAATCGATCAAACAGAAATCTTTCATTGTTTTTGAAAGCTTACTGACAACATTGCTTTTGAACCGTCTTAGAAAAATCAGTAAGATTATCCAATTATACTTACTCGCATTTCGATTTTTGTCACATTTTCGTACTATAAATGATGAGGCCTCTGCATGGTAATACTATCGAAGTTATACTGCAAATGCGTACTCTTGGGGGGGCTGGAATTTTTTCATCCTACCTTCTTAATTCCATCTATTCGTTAAATCAATGGAATTAGCTTATGGTCTTTAAATAAAACGTGGATCAGTGCATCAAGCAAATCTTTTATGGTTTTTTTGCAAATTAATTATATAAGTATCAAACTAACTGCCTTCTTGATTTGATTCGTTTACTAAATCGATGTTATTATTTTTCTGATCTTCAAACTAGAACCTGGATCAATGGATCATACAAATATCTTTCGTAGTTTTTGTGAACTAACTATCAACATTGCCTCTGGACAGTCTTAGAAAATCAGTAAGGTAAACTCATTATAACTGCTGGCACTTCGATTTCTTTTTCCTAATTCGGAAGTATAAAAGAGGGATGGCTCTTCAAGGTGGCATAGTTGGAAACTATGCTCCAAACACCTATTCTTGGGGAGGCCAAAAATTTATTATCCTGTATTCTGAATTTCTCCCTTTTGTCAAATTGATGTATTTAGTTTTATAATCTTCAAACTAAAACCGGATCAATGGATCAAGCAAATATCTTTCATGGTTTTTGCAAACTAACTATTTCCTTTCACCAGTCCTAGAAAAATCAGCACCCAACATAATCGCTGGAACTTTGATCTTTTTCGCACTTAGAAAGTATAAAAGGAGTATAGTTCTTTAAGGGTGCATATTCGAAATTATCCTGCAAACACTTACTTTTAGGGAAGCTGGAACTTTATTATCCTGTCTTTTCAATTTCATTCATTTGTGAAATCGGTGTAATATTCTTTATGATCTTCAAACTAAAACATGGATTGATGGATCAAGCAAATATCTTTCATGGTTTTTGCAAACTAACTATTTCCTTTCACCAGTCCTAGAAAAATCAGCACCCAACATAATCGCTGGAACTTTGATCTTTTTCGCACTTAGAAAGTATAAAAGGAGTATAGTTCTTTAAGGTTGCATATTCGAAATTATCCTGCAAACACTTACTTTTAGGGAAGGTGGAACTTTATTATCCTGTCTTTTCAATTTCATTCATTTGTGAAATCGGTGTAATATTCTTTATGATCTTCAAACTAAAACATGGATTGATGGATCAAGCAAATATCTTTCATGGTTTTTGCAAACTAACTATTTCCTTTCACCAGTCCTAGAAAAATCAGCACCCAACATAATCGCTGGAACTTTGATCTTTTTCGCACTTAGAAAGTATAAAAGGAGTATAGTTCTTTAAGGTTGCATATTCGAAATTATCCTGCAAACACTTACTTTTAGGGAAGGTGGAACTTTATTATCCTGTCTTTTCAATTTCATTCATTTGTGAAATCGGTGTAATATTCTTTATGATCTTCAAACTAAAACATGGATTGATGGATCAAGCAAATATCTTTCATGGTTTTTGCAAACTAACTATTTCCTTTCACCAGTCCTAGAAAAATCAGCACCCAACATAATCGCTGGAACTTTGATCTTTTTCGCACTTAGAAAGTATAAAAGGAGTATAGTTCTTTAAGGTTGCATATTCGAAATTATCCAACACTTACTTTTAGGGAAGCTGGAACTTTATTATCCTGTCTTTTCAATTTCATTCATTTGTGAAATCGGTGTAATATTCTTTATGATCTTCAAACTAAAACATGGATTGATGGATCAAGCAAATATCTTTCATGGTTTTTGTAAACTAACTATTTCCTTTCACCAGTCCTAGAAAAATCAGCACCCAACATAATCGCTGGAACTTTGATCTTTTTCGCACTTAGAAAGTATAAAAGGAGTATAGTTCTTTAAGGTTGCATATTCGAAATTATCCTGCAAACACTTACTTTTAGGGAAGGTGGAACTTTATTATCCTGTCTTTTCAATTTCATTCATTTGTGAAATCGGTGTAATATTCTTTATGATCTTCAAACTAAAACATGGATTGATGGATCAAGCAAATATCTTTCATGGTTTTTGCAAACTAACTATTTCCTTTCACCAGTCCTAGAAAAATCAGCACCCAACATAATCGCTGGAACTTTGATCTTTTTCGCACTTAGAAAGTATAAAAGGAGTATAGTTCTTTAAGGTTGCATATTCGAAATTATCCTGCAAACACTTACTTTTAGGGAAGGTGGAACTTTATTATCCTGTCTTTTCAATTTCATTCATTTGTGAAATCGGTGTAATATGCTTTATGATCTTCAAACTAAAACATGGATTGATGGATGAAGCAAATATCTTTCATGGTTTTTGCAAACTAACTATTTCCTTTCACCAGTCCTAGAAAAATCAGCACCCAACATAATCGCTGGAACTTTGATCTTTTTCGCACTTAGAAAGTATAAAAGGAGTATAGTTCTTTAAGGTTGCATATTCGAAATTATCCTGCAAACACTTACTTTTAGGGAAGCTGGAACTTTATTATCCTGTCTTTTCAATTTCATTCATTTGTGAAATCGGTGTAATATTCTTTATGATCTTCAAACTAAAACATGGATTGATGGATCAAGCAAATATCTTTCATGGTTTTTGCAAACTAACTATTTCCTTTCACCAGTCCTAGAAAAATCAGCACCCAACATAATCGCTGGAACTTTGATCTTTTTCGCACTTAGAAAGTATAAAAGGAGTATAGTTCTTTAAGGTTGCATATTCGAAATTATCCAACACTTACTTTTAGGGAAGCTGGAACTTTATTATCCTGTCTTTTCAATTTCATTCATTTGTGAAATCGGTGTAATATTCTTTATGATCTTCAAACTAAAACATGGATTGATGGATCAAGCAAATATCTTTCATGGTTTTTGCAAACTAACTATTTCCTTTCACCAGTCCTAGAAAAATCAGCACCCAACATAATCGCTGGAACTTTGATCTTTTTCGCACTTAGAAAGTATAAAAGGAGTATAGTTCTTTAAGGTTGCATATTCGAAATTATCCTGCAAACACTTACTTTTAGGGAAGGTGGAACTTTATTATCCTGTCTTTTCAATTTCATTCATTTGTGAAATCGGTGTAATATTCTTTATGATCTTCAAACTAAAACATGGATTGATGGATCAAGCAAATATCTTTCATGGTTTTTGCAAACTAACTATTTCCTTTCACCAGTCCTAGAAAAATCAGCACCCAACATAATCGCTGGAACTTTGATCTTTTTCGCACTTAGAAAGTATAAAAGGAGTATAGTTCTTTAAGGTTGCATATTCGAAATTATCCTGCAAACACTTACTTTTAGGGAAGGTGGAACTTTATTATCCTGTCTTTTCAATTTCATTCATTTGTGAAATCGGTGTAATATGCTTTATGATCTTCAAACTAAAACATGGATTGATGGATGAAGCAAATATCTTTCATGGTTTTTGCAAACTAACTATTTCCTTTCACCAGTCCTAGAAAAATCAGCACCCAACATAATCGCTGGAACTTTGATCTTTTTCGCACTTAGAAAGTATAAAAGGAGTATAGTTCTTTAAGGTTGCATATTCGAAATTATCCTGCAAACACTTACTTTTAGGGAAGGTGGAACTTTATTATCCTGTCTTTTCAATTTCATTCATTTGTGAAATCGGTGTAATATTCTTTATGATCTTCAAACTAAAACATGGATTGATGGATCAAGCAAATATCTTTCATGGTTTTTGCAAACTAACTATTTCCTTTCACCATCCTAGAAAAATCAGCACCCAACATAATCGCTGGAACTTTGATCTTTTTCGCACTTAGAAAGTATAAAAGGAGTATAGTTCTTTAAGGTTGCATATTCGAAATTATCCAACACTTACTTTTAGGGAAGCTGGAACTTTATTATCCTGTCTTTTCAATTTCATTCATTTGTGAAATCGGTGTAATATTCTTTATGATCTTCAAACTAAAACATGGATTGATGGATCAAGCAAATATCTTTCATGGTTTTTGCAAACTAACTATTTCCTTTCACCAGTCCTAGAAAAATCAGCACCCAACATAATCGCTGGAACTTTGATCTTTTTCGCACTTAGAAAGTATAAAAGGAGTATAGTTCTTTAAGGTTGCATATTCGAAATTATCCAACACTTACTTTTAGGGAAGCTGGAACTTTATTATCCTGTCTTTTCAATTTCATTCATTTGTGAAATCGGTGTAATATTCTTTATGATCTTCAAACTAAAACATGGATTGATGGATCAAGCAAATATCTTTCATGGTTTTTGCAAACTAACTATTTCCTTTCACCAGTCCTAGAAAAATCAGCACCCAACATAATCGCTGGAACTTTGATCTTTTTCGCACTTAGAAAGTATAAAAGGAGTATAGTTCTTTAAGGTTGCATATTCGAAATTATCCTGCAAACACTTACTTTTAGGGAAGGTGGAACTTTATTATCCTGTCTTTTCAATTTCATTCATTTGTGAAATCGGTGTAATATGCTTTATGATCTTCAAACTAAAACATGGATTGATGGATGAAGCAAATATCTTTCATGGTTTTTGCAAACTAACTATTTCCTTTCACCAGTCCTAGAAAAATCAGCACCCAACATAATCGCTGGAACTTTGATCTTTTTCGCACTTAGAAAGTATAAAAGGAGTATAGTTCTTTAAGGTTGCATATTCGAAATTATCCTGCAAACACTTACTTTTAGGGAAGGTGGAACTTTATTATCCTGTCTTTTCAATTTCATTCATTTGTGAAATCGGTGTAATATTCTTTATGATCTTCAAACTAAAACATGGATTGATGGATCAAGCAAATATCTTTCATGGTTTTTGCAAACTAACTATTTCCTTTCACCAGTCCTAGAAAAATCAGCACCCAACATAATCGCTGGAACTTTGATCTTTTTCGCACTTAGAAAGTATAAAAGGAGTATAGTTCTTTAAGGTTGCATATTCGAAATTATCCAACACTTACTTTTAGGGAAGCTGGAACTTTATTATCCTGTCTTTTCAATTTCATTCATTTGTGAAATCGGTGTAATATTCTTTATGATCTTCAAACTAAAACATGGATTGATGGATCAAGCAAATATCTTTCATGGTTTTTGCAAACTAACTATTTCCTTTCACCAGTCCTAGAAAAATCAGCACCCAACATAATCGCTGGAACTTTGATCTTTTTCGCACTTAGAAAGTATAAAAGGAGTATAGTTCTTTAAGGTTGCATATTCGAAATTATCCAACACTTACTTTTAGGGAAGCTGGAACTTTATTATCCTGTCTTTTCAATTTCATTCATTTGTGAAATCGGTGTAATATGCTTTATGATCTTCAAACTAAAACATGGATTGATGGATGAAGCAAATATCTTTCATGGTTTTTGCAAACTAACTATTTCCTTTCACCAGTCCTAGAAAAATCAGCACCCAACATAATCGCTGGAACTTTGATCTTTTTCGCACTTAGAAAGTATAAAAGGAGTATAGTTCTTTAAGGTTGCATATTCGAAATTATCCTGCAAACACTTACTTTTAGGGAAGGTGGAACTTTATTATCCTGTCTTTTCAATTTCATTCATTTGTGAAATCGGTGTAATATTCTTTATGATCTTCAAACTAAAACATGGATTGATGGATCAAGCAAATATCTTTCATGGTTTTTGCAAACTAACTATTTCCTTTCACCAGTCCTAGAAAAATCAGCACCCAACATAATCGCTGGAACTTTGATCTTTTTCGCACTTAGAAAGTATAAAAGGAGTATAGTTCTTTAAGGTTGCATATTCGAAATTATCCTGCAAACACTTACTTTTAGGGAAGGTGGAACTTTATTATCCTGTCTTTTCAATTTCATTCATTTGTGAAATCGGTGTAATATTCTTTATGATCTTCAAACTAAAACATGGATTGATGGATCAAGCAAATATCTTTCATGGTTTTTGCAAACTAACTATTTCCTTTCACCAGTCCTAGAAAAATCAGCACCCAACATAATCGCTGGAACTTTGATCTTTTTCGCACTTAGAAAGTATAAAAGGAGTATAGTTCTTTAAGGTTGCATATTCGAAATTATCCAACACTTACTTTTAGGGAAGCTGGAACTTTATTATCCTGTCTTTTCAATTTCATTCATTTGTGAAATCGGTGTAATATGCTTTATGATCTTCAAACTAAAACATGGATTGATGGATGAAGCAAATATCTTTCATGGTTTTTGCAAACTAACTATTTCCTTTCACCAGTCCTAGAAAAATCAGCACCCAACATAATCGCTGGAACTTTGATCTTTTTCGCACTTAGAAAGTATAAAAGGAGTATAGTTCTTTAAGGTTGCATATTCGAAATTATCCAACACTTACTTTTAGGGAAGCTGGAACTTTATTATCCTGTCTTTTCAATTTCATTCATTTGTGAAATCGGTGTAATATTCTTTATGATCTTCAAACTAAAACATGGATTGATGGATCAAGCAAATATCTTTCATGGTTTTTGCAAACTAACTATTTCCTTTCACCAGTCCTAGAAAAATCAGCACCCAACATAATCGCTGGAACTTTGATCTTTTTCGCACTTAGAAAGTATAAAAGGAGTATAGTTCTTTAAGGTTGCATATTCGAAATTATCCTGCAAACACTTACTTTTAGGGAAGGTGGAACTTTATTATCCTGTCTTTTCAATTTCATTCATTTGTGAAATCGGTGTAATATTCTTTATGATCTTCAAACTAAAACATGGATTGATGGATCAAGCAAATATCTTTCATGGTTTTTGCAAACTAACTATTTCCTTTCACCAGTCCTAGAAAAATCAGCACCCAACATAATCGCTGGAACTTTGATCTTTTTCGCACTTAGAAAGTATAAAAGGAGTATAGTTCTTTAAGGGTGCATATTCGAAATTATCCTGCAAACACTTACTTTTAGGGAAGGTGGAACTTTATTATCCTGTCTTTTCAATTTCATTCATTTGTGAAATCGGTGTAATATGCTTTATGATCTTCAAACTAAAACATGGATTGATGGATCAAGCAAATATCTTTCATGGTTTTTGCAAACTAACTATTTCCTTTCACCAGTCCTAGAAAAATCAGCACCCAACATAATCGCTGGAACTTTGATCTTTTTCGCACTTAGAAAGTATAAAAGGAGTATAGTTCTTTAAGGTTGCATATTCGAAATTATCCTGCAAACACTTACTTTTAGGGAAGGTGGAACTTTATTATCCTGTCTTTTCAATTTCATTCATTTGTGAAATCGGTGTAATATGCTTTATGATCTTCAAACTAAAACATGGATTGATGGATCAAGCAAATATCTTTCATGGTTTTTGCAAACTAACTATTTCCTTTCACCAGTCCTAGAAAAATCAGCACCCAACATAATCGCTGGAACTTTGATCTTTTTCGCACTTAGAAAGTATAAAAGGAGTATAGTTCTTTAAGGGTGCATATTCGAAATTATCCTGCAAACACTTACTTTTAGGGAAGCTGGAACTTTATTATCCTGTCTTTTCAATTTCATTCATTTGTGAAATCGGTGTAATATGCTTTATGATCTTCAAACTGAAACATGGATCGATGAATCAAGCAAATATCTTTCATGTTTTCGCAAACTAACTATCAACATTGTTGTTGAACTGTCTTAGAAAGATCAATGAGGTAAACCCATTATAGTTGCTGATGCTTCACTCTTCAAAGGATAACAGGCTCTGCATGGTGACAGGGTCGAAATTTTACTGCAAATACCTACTTTCAGAGAGGCTGGAAATCTGTTGGGTAATATCTGGAAGATAATCTTCTATCTTCTTAATTTACTCATTTCTTTAAATGACGTAATTAGGTTTATGATCTTCAAACTAAAACCTGGATCAATGGATCAAGCAAATCTTTCATTGTTTTTGAAATATCAACATTGCCTTTAAAAAGTCTTAATTGAGTACTCTCTTGTTCAAGCAATTCTTGTTTTTTCGCTGTTTATCAATGTTGTGGTATAAAACGTTTTTTATTTGTTTGAGAAGTTGTGCCGAAGTTATTCAAAATGATGTAATAAGTTTTATGATCTTCAGACTTTAATCTGGATAAGCAGATATTTTTTACGGTCTTTGAAATATCAACGTTGCCTTTGAACATTCTTTAAAAAATCAATAAGGTTAGCTAACTATGATCCTCAACATTTTGTCCAATAAAATTGTAATAAGTTCTCAGGATCATTTTTACATCTGTTGGTTTTGATTGAGTCTTCCTTATGTTTCCATTTTTCAGTTCCTCTTTTGTTTTTATGCTTGCTTTGTCGTTTATTTTCTCTGATGCTTTTTGCAGTGTTATATAACATTCGATGAATTTTATTTTCCAGAGTTGGAAATTACCTCCTCGTGCATCGACTGAAATGGGTTATAAATTCCGGCCCTCTTTTGAAATAGCAAAAGATGAGAACGATGCAACAGTGACTCCAGTTACTATTGGTAAAGAAAGACTAATGCTTTTAGAAGAAGGCATAGAAAAGAGATACCTGAAACCTCCTTTTGGATTAAGGTAATGTTTTTTTCAATCTTAATGCAGCCAATTCGGAACTTGCAGATACCTTACAGTTTACTTGCCACAGGTCGATGGTGGATGAAGTGAAGATATAGAATAGAAGAAGAATAGAAGAATATAGAATAGAAGAATAGAAGAAGTAGAATAGTCATGGCTCATTGTTTTTCACATTCAAAAACAAGTTTGGAAGAGCAGGAAGACAAGTCTGCAAATTATTACTAGAATATCGGGGGCCACGCTGTTGGCAGTGCTAGAGTATGAATCTGAATGTGGGTGCTTCGAAAGACTGAGTGAAATTTATTGAGTTTTTCCGCAAGAATTATGTAAGGATAGGTGTAGGTACTCTTTTGATCGACTGCATATCAAAAAATAAGCTGTACTAAAAATGGGGCTCAATCCCACTTTCAAGGGCTATAATGAAAGAAAAGTTAAGATGACTAGGTCACGTTTTACGGAAGAAGAGTGACATATTTGGTCATTCATCCGGGACCGGACGAAAAGCAGGTTGTCCCCAATGGAATAGGAAGAGGTCACAAGGAATGCCTTAATTTGGTCGTCCATCCGGGACCGGACGAAAAGCAGGTTGTCCCCAATGGAATAGGAAGAGGTCTCAAGGAATGCCTTAATTTGGTCATCCATCCGGGACCGGACGAAAAGCAGGTTGTCCCCAATGGAATAGGAAGAGGTCTCAAGGAATGCCTTAATTTGGTCATCCATCCGGGACCGGACGAAAAGCAGGTTGTCCCCGAATGAAGTAGGAAGAGGTCACAAGGAATGCCTTAATTTGGTCGTCCATCCGGGACCGGACGAAAAGCAGGTTGTCCCCAATGGAATAGGAAGAGGTCACAAGAAATGCCTTAATTTGGTCATTTATCCGGGACCGGACGAAAAGCAGGTTGTCCCCGAATGGAGTAGGAGGAGGTCAAAAGGAATGCCTTAAACGAAGTTGGAACTTTGATAAAGGGATAAATAATGAATTTCCGAAAAGACTTGGGTGGAGTTGGAGTTTGTACAACTGTGTGGGCCTCATGTGTCCTGGTGATGCAGTGAGCTGTTGGTAGTAGTAGTTGTAGTAGCAGATCCATTCCATGTCGTACGCATTTCCCATAGAACGTAAATGTCCAATTATCCAAATTGATTAATTCCATATAGAACCTTTGCATTACAAATAACACCGAAAATACACTAAATACCTAAAATTCAAAAGAAAAAGTGCATAAAGACGAAGTTCATGTAATGCAACCAAAATTAATAAAACTTTACAAAATTAATAACAAATTAACAAAATTAGCAAAATTAATAACCAAAATTAATAAAAGTCTGTTTAAAATTCATATCCTGATGAATGATCAAATAGAAACTGATTTTCTAACTTAGAATGAAATAGATAAATTATTCGAAAATATATAAGAATTATAAAACAAATCGAACAAATTTTAAGATTCCAGGGAATCATAGGCCTAAAGCTCTGTGGTTTTTACGGATAAAATCGACAAAGAAGATCGGAAAACCTGTTTGATTATAGTGTATGAAACATGTGGTGAAAATAAAATCAAAATATATTTTGTGTTTGCACTTGTTGCTCTTGTGTATTTAAATATGAAAAATAATGTTTCCCATTTGGGCTAGCCAAATTACACAAAAAAGGTTTCGGCACTTAAATGTACTTTTTTGTATTTAAGGATTTTTGCTCTTATTTTAAGAGGAAAATTTGAAATGAACATACAAAAGTAAGAGTCAAATAAGTCTTCCAAACCTAAGAGCTCGAAAGATTTAAACTGCGAAATTAATTGACAATATTAACTATCATTTAACATTAAAACTAATGGATTAAAAATCTATTAAAGATCCTAGACGGACATTAATAATGACAAATGGAATATTTGCTTCCTGGCAACTGAAAATAGCTGTCTGAGTGAGAAATACTTTAGCAAAAAGAATACTTAAAATAAGCCAACCAAAAATTTCTTTTCATTAATTGAGGACTAATGATAAAGGCAGTGAGATTTACCTTCAGCTTACCTTCAGATTTACCTTCAGCCAAAAATTTCTTTTCATTAATTGAGGACTAATGATAAAGGCAGTGAGATTTACCTTCAGCTTTCTTTCAAAACTCTTTGATCGGATGGTTATTATTGAACGTGTTGATGATTCTGTCTGCTGTATCACCCCTCCATTTGGGGACAAAAATATATCCGCTCCACTTTCTTCCGTTTCCCAAAATACCTACTGAGATATCCAATTTGGACACGCAATTCAAAGCTCATCAATAGTCTGTGCATAGCATATCCTAATATAGCCGTTGCTAAACTTATGAAAAAACAAAACCAAAAGATTTCAAGGCATGCTTGGACCGAACTTCTTCACGTCTAGTTAAGTTGTCATAGTTCTATAGTCATATTTTGCTTTTATTTTGTTTCTTCTTTTTTCTTTTTGTAGTGCTCCGTCATTTTCTTTTTGTATGCAGACGGGTTTTCGTCATAGTTGTATAGTCATATTTTGCTTTTATTTTGTTTCTTCTTTTTTCTTTTTGTAGTGCTCCGTCATTTTCTTTTTGTATGCAGACGGGTTTTCGTCATAGTTGTATAGTCATATTTTGCTTTTATTTTGTTTCTTCTTTTTTCTTTTTGTTGTGCTCCGTCATTTTCTTTTTGTATGAAGACGGGTTTTCAATAATTAATAATAATAATAATGTAACTATTGGTACTTGTATTATATAGCCCCTACCTAATATTCTTCTGATAGGGTTCTCTGACGCTCAATCCTAATGAAATACACCAAAATATGAAAAAAAAAACTTCAGAAACAAATTTGTGATATATATTACTGGCTATCGGGCTATATATTAATGCTTTACCCCCACCCCTAATGTGCAAAATACATAGCCCAAATTATATATTTTCTATCTATTCTGTCACTTCTCTTTGTCTTGCCTCACGCTAAGCTGAAAGAAACTAACGAAAAAAAAACGGTTCTATAATGCGTCAATGAATGAACAACTTGAGCGGTAGAGGCTATATCATACGAGTACCTAGCTGTTATTACATAGCAGATGTTTCTCGATTTTTCAGGAAGCAACACGGCAGTTTTACTGATAATATTCTCAAACTGCGTCTCCACTGATTGCTGCAATTTCCTTGGGTTTCGTTTTTTTATTTTATTTGATAATAGCTCTTATCCAACTGAGGATTTAAAAATCTTTGTTTCCTATGACGTCAACTATGTCAACGCAAATGCGTCAATATGTCATACGTCAATACATTCGAACAAATACGTCAACACAGCTCTTAGTTCTTACACTCTAAGATTTGTACGTAATTTAAAATACGCTTTAATTTGCAGAAACAAAAGGGCAAAAATACTATACTAGTTGCTGGCATTATGCCGAAAAACCGCAACCATACCTGATCTAACACAAAATTAATTCTGTTATTACCATGAAAAAAAACCAGTTAACTTCTGTTATTACCACGAACTTCTGTTATTACCACGAAAAAAAACCAGCAAACTCTATTAATTGCTACGAAACCTCACAAAACTTTTCATTTTTCAATGTAGTCAATTTAAAAAAAATACCTATTCACTTGATTCCTGATTGCGTTTTCTCGTAAGCAATCGGAAATCTTAACGTTTTTCTGCGAAATCCACTGGTAAAAAGTCGTCCGCAATCCGCAAAATCACAAAAACGTAGTATGTGGGAACTAAAAGTAACAGTAGATCAGAATTCTTTTGATTTACTTTTTTCCTCATTTGAGGTAGATTTACGACTTCCCATTTCATCACTTGAGGTTATTTTGCGATTTCTCAGATCATAGTAGCTTGAAATTGATATAAATAGAGATGATTCAAACGTCCGTTTCTATTTTATCCCCAGGCGCAGCCTCCGAGGGGGGCATCAAACTGAGTGTTTTTTCATCAGTATTATGATCTGTTTATATTGTAGTGGTTATGGTTGTGGGGGGAGGGACATTGTCCCCTGGTTCTGAAAATCTTAGTTACGCCTCTGCTGGAGAACAGGAATTCTAAAATCCTTGTTTTTCTGTGTTAATTGTTCTTCTGTTGTTCTTGTTAACATAATTGTTAACTAACACCAGTTTGTTAATAACAATTGCAGGAAGCATATTAATTGAGAGCAGAAATTTGCGAATGGTATATTCAAATGTAGACAAAGATTTCAAACAGCAGATCAACCCTCAAAATAAATATAAAAATACAATACAAAATGGTAAAGCACCGAAAATGTTTACAGTTATTTCTCAAATGAAAGAAGTTGCAATTCCCATAATGTTTCAATTTCACTGTCAAAATCTGTCACCAATTTTCTCCAATAATCTTCTGAATTATTAGCGAATTTTACTAATCACTGTTAGTAATGCACTGTTAGTAACAAATTTCTTCTATCTTACGGTAACACAATTGTTGCTGAAATTGTTTTCAGCAATATTTGCTAGGACGGGAAAACAGGCCTTTTATTTGCAATATTCGTGTGGAATTGTTTAAGAAGTCTTCTTTCTCAAGCTTGAAAATAAATCGTTTTATTTTAACAATTTGAATTTACAATAATATTAATAAAATTTTATTAAATTTAACTAAGAAATTAATTTACTAATTTACTCTTAATCCTGTGTGAATGTTGTTCAAACATACAAGGGGTTCAAAAAATTATGGTTCTAATTATATTAAAAGGTGTGTTTTAAATATTAATATAGGGAAATTGCATGGCGTCTATTTTATCCATGGACTCCCCGATCCTTGGATTGTTCCTAGACAGTGAAGTCTCCCTCCCTTATAATGTTTACTAATATGTGTATTCTCCTTCCACCTGGCTCGTGACAATTGGTATCTTGTTCCAAAATCAGTGCTTCAAGGGTGACGGACATGAGAAGTGCTTACCCGTTTTTAACTAAAAGGCTAAACATTTAACATAACTAAATGTCCTTTTTAACTTAATTTTTGTTTCCTATTCCAGTAAAGTTGAACAGCTGAATGCCCTAGTGAACGCAAGTTCTTCTGAAGCTGAAAACATTCAATGTGGGAGTGGCTACAGTGTGCACGCCCACAGTCGAGCTCGAAATTCTTGGCGTAGTGCATTGACAGCATGCACTACATCTGCACAATTAGCCATGTGTCTCTACACATTAGAAATGGCAGTGTGCTGGGATAAAAGTATAATGAAAGCGGTTAGTAATCTTTTATCTGTCCTTATCTTATTTCTGGATTTCGTCTTATTTTTCTTTCTTAATTTTTTCTTATATTTTCTCCGAATCTCATCGTATTAATTTTGTTTTCTTCTTTGAATTTCTTCCTATTTTTCCGCTATTTATCATTATTGTGCTGGTAAACATTTTTTTTTTTTTTTTAGAAGTTATGCCTCCTGTATACTCATCCACTGAGTACACAAAATGTGACGTATAAACTCTCAGGCTAGTATAAGCTTACCTCTGGGGCTTAATATTTGGAAATTCATCGGAAAATATTTAACTTTCTAAAAAAAAACTTTCCTTTTTTAATTAAAAGGCGAAGTTTTAAAAGAAAATTGTTTGTTATTTTTAAATTTTTGTTTTTAATATTTTCTTGTATTTTTTTTTTGTTTTCTACATATATTTATTCATTATACCTGGCAAATCTTAGGCTTATTAATTTATTATATTCAGTACAATTAAAACATATCTATGAAATAAATTCCATAAATAATTGAAACATGCAAAAAGTGTTTCTTAAATAAGATTCGCGATTTTAGAATCACTGAAGAAAAACCTTTTACTAAGTTTTGAAAATTCAAACTTTGCGTGCATACTTCACGTGCTAAATTTTAAAAATTCAAATTATCTTTATATATTTTACATGTGTAAGTACATGTTTCACAAATGGGGTGTCCCCACCCATGATACATCGTTTTTTTTGTATCACAGTGCTCCAAGAATGAAATCTTTGTCGTAAGAGTAGTTTCATCAAGAATTATCCGAACGTTGCAAGAATTAGATGGCTTAATTATTTGTATTTAAATCAACCACAACAAAAAATCAGTTTGAATATTCTGAAAGATCATCGGTAAACATAATACTTAAGCCTTACCTACTTGCTCAATTTGGTATGTCTCAAACTCTTCTCTCGACGACGCTAGTGAAAATCTAGCGTAAATAGCGTGGAACTGTGGGGCTGGCAGTTCCTTTGGTAAATAAACTTATGATTTTTTTGGTCTTTAAGTTCTTCATGCGAAAAACATCGTTACTTTTAATTTTATTTTTAAAGAGATCTTTAATTGTTGCTTTTTATTACAGTGTTGTGAGTTGTGCTGTTCTGGTGACAATTAGTAATGATTGTTAATGAATAGTGTTAACCCCGTCCAAACGGGATTTGGTGCGTCATAACTTGAACTTGTAAAATGCATCGCCAAGGGGAAAAACAACGAAAACTATTTTATACGATTATTTGACAAGGGGAGGTGGAATATCTTTTTTTAATGTTGCTCTTTACTCTCAGTGTTGGCATTTCTTCATTTTTAAAATGAATAATGTATCAAAAAATTTAATATATAAAAAGACCCCTAATTGTTGCTTCTTGTTACAGTGTTGTCAATTATGCTGTTCTGGTGATAATGAAGATCAGCTCCTTCTTTGTGACTCTTGTGATAGAGGATATCACACTTACTGTTTCAAACCACCAATGGACACAATACCTGAAGGAGATTGGTTTTGTGTTGAGTGTGTTAATCGTGCGACAAGTCAAAAACTGTGCGTAGTATGCCGAACGGTAGACTCAAGTGGTGGCAGCGATTTTATCTCCTGTCAGATATGCCCCAAAGTCTTTCATATTGGATGCCATATTCCTCCTTTTACTACTAAGGTATGTTCGGATATTAGTCTTATTTGGTTTTGTCATTTTTTGGCTTTGACTTGTCTTTTTCTGTCTCATGCCCCATAAACATAATCTCTCTATGAGGTTTCAGTGGCTCGTGGCGTCAGAAAGATAAATAAAATGAGGGAGAATATCCCACTTCTTCCCTCTTGTTGCTCAAGACGGGGGAGTTTAATTTTCTTAAATGGGATTTTCGGCTTTGGGGGTTCCGGTAGTGCAGTTGTCATTTCGATCCGACACCCTTTTTGGAGGGTTTCAGGCTATATTTGGAAATTCCCATAAGTTCGTTTTTGTTATAACTTTTACCATTAAGATTAATAGAAATAATAGTCGTCGCGCCTGAATCAGCTTCATATGTCGACTCTTCATCACTTGACAAATTTTTTCAGAATGCGTTTTTAAGTTTCGGACACTATGGAGTAGAGATCATTCTTTATTATGGAGCAGCAGATGCTACAGCAGTGATAGGATAAAAGGATAAAGATTCTCCTAAGCCATTGCTTGCGTATTTGGCGTCGAATAAAACAAAGTAAAATGAATCCAGAGAGACGAAATAAAGAGAGAAAGAGTGAAAGGAGAAGAAGAAAAAATCGTATAGTGAGCAGTAGAAACAGCACAAGAAAAGGAACAACTTTGTTAAGCTGTGTCAAATAAAATTTAATGATTAACTAGGATCATTAGAGCTTTCTAATTAATCATTAGAATAATTAATTAAAATCATTAGAACATTGTAGAAAATTGTCCGATTACCCTAATCAAAAACATATCAATAACACTCCAAAAAGAATCCATAACGCTCCAAAAAAAATATCTTTCCAAAAAATGTTCCAAAAGAATAGGAGTGCCCCAATAAAAGAACCTGAACAACTGAAAAACCTATAAGGATTTCCTTAGACATATTTGGGGGCAAACCAGGGGAAGGGGGTGCTCAATTTTGCCTTATTCGGAATCGACAGTTGACAATTTCATATATTCAAGAAGGCATACCCTCCTCCTTCTCTGCAAAGAAAAGAAAGTTGAATTGTTAGACAGTTATGTCTGTTGGGGCTCAGACCCATTGAAATTTGCACAATCAAAAGATGTTGTTATTTCTGTGTGTTACAGTATTCAAAATAGCCCCAGTATGCCCAGAAAATTATTACACTGTTACACGTGGTTTTACGTATATTTAGAATGGTATCGTTCGAGATCTTTTAAATACATTTCAAATCTTTGTTACTTTGACCTTTAACCTTTTACTTTAACCTTTTATCTACTTTCACCTTAGTTTGAATGCATGTTTTGCGCCATCAGTTTTTACGAAGAGCTATTTAGTTCAGGTACATGCAAATAAATTTTTTTTGGAGGGGGGCGGGGATGGAAATTATAAAATCGTAAAAAGATGAATTGTATTATAACACAAGTAGTTGTGGGTGAATTGTATAACTTCAAGATTTTGGGTTGTCTGTGGTCTCCCCCCCCCCCTCTTACGTGCTCAACCCAGCTTTGTGACATCGCAAAAAATATTATTGTTCCTTAGTCTAATAGTAAGCTTCTTTTAAAAGCCATAATGCCTTTTAGTTATGGTGGTTGAAGTGGGTAGGCCTGGTACGTCGACATCTGCCCCAAAATTTGGGGAAATGCTGTATTCCACTGTATACTAGAACGTAACTTACCAGATTTTTTCGGAGAAGCAATGCCTCGAGTAAATTCCACGTGCATCCTTTTAGTCGAAATGCAGGCTTATTGCTTCCTTAAAGTCGTATTTTTTTCTGTGTGTAAATCGGCTACTGTTGCTATCTAGAAATCCGTATATAACGACAATGTCTGTTATGCTCTGTTGTGCTATGGAAAACTATGCTAAATTAACTGTGTTATGGTAAAATTATGCTAAAACTATGCTATGTCATGCTATGGAAAACTAAATTTTAAAGCTACTGTTGGTATCTAGAAATCAGTATTCACCTACAATATTTGTTTTATTCTAAGGAAATTATTATATTTTAATCATTTAGCCACCTAAGGCAAGATTCGCCTGTTCTTTCTGCCAAAAGAACCCTAGTGGCAGCAAGCGGAAGTTGTCAAAGATTAGCCTAAGTATTAGTGAACCTAACAATACTGTGTCACCAACTCCATCCCCTGCGCCAACCCCGTCCAACCCATCAGTGGTATCAGACGTAGAGACTGTATCAAAATCTGAAGCTGAGCAATCAGTAGATGACGACCTGAAGCAGTCACCGCAAGATTCTAAGAGGAAAAAGAAGAAATTGAGTGATACTACAGCGACCCCCAAAACTTGCGCGGAAATACGTGCGCTTAAGAAGTAAGAACTCATTTTTGTAAATTTTTTCTTCTACAGTGACTTATTTACTAATTACAAGCTACAGTCATAACCATTACAGTTCCGTAACCCACTATAATTAAATCCAGTTACCATACCAATTACAAGCCATAACCAGTTTACGAGCTAAAGACGAATTAAAAACGATTGATTGGATTATAAACTCTTGTCTTTTATAGTGAATAGTGGTATAGACCATCTATCCTCTCGAAAATAAATCAAGTATTTCATAAATTTTCGGTATATATATATATATATATATATATATATATATATATATATATATATATATATATATATATATATATATATTATATATATATATATATATATATATATATATATATATATATATATATATATATATATATATATATATATATATATATATATATATTTTTTTTTTTTTTTTTTTTTTTTTTTTGAAGGGTGTATAGCCTAAACAAGTTTGCTTCTGGTGGTTGATTTATTTATTTGTTTGATTTAAATGAAAACCCTTATTGTTATTATTATTACTGGTTATCAACAGTGTGTCAAAAATGTTGTTGAAATCCAAAATGCAAACTAATTTAAAAGGATGGAATAGGTTATAAACTGCTGTTGCGTGAATACTTCTTTGGACAGATTAGGTGGACATAGATTTAACTGTTGGGGGAGGATGTAGACCAAGTGATTTTTTATTTGGAGAAAGAAAGGTTTACAGACTAAAACCTCTTATAGACCATTTTCCCAAGTAAGTTGTTTTCATTGAATTTCAACTTTTCTTTTTAAGAGTTCAATTAACTGTTAAATTAAGTTGACTGAGAGTATTAAAAAAAACTCTAAAATTCTTCCAGCCATTAGGACAACTTGTTTAAATACAACTGTGTTCAATGGACATTTGAATTGGAGGGAAATATTACCACTGTGACTTCAAAAAGCAAGGCTGTTAAGGATAACATAGAAATTCTTTCAGATAAATTACCTTTTGCGGAAGAAACAATTTTAGAGTCTGATAATGAGATCAGTTCAGTTATTCAGCAGTCTCTAGTGAATGAAATTTAGTAAAATAATGACAATCTGATATTCTGGGGTCAAGGTAGCCACCTATGAGAGAGATATATATTTATTAAACTAAAGAAACCAAACACAGTAATAACAGACACCCCGAGAAGTAAAAAAAAACTTGTCCGAGGGGGTGGCAAAAATACATTAGAAAATAATACAGGACAAAGAAAAAAAATTAAACCAATAGTACGATCTAATCGGCACCACAAACCTTACAACAAACAAATTCAACAATACTATTAAAATCATACCTCGAGAGGCCACAATAAGGCACTCAATTATTTATTTATATCCACCCCCCCCCCCCCCAAGAAAAAAACTTCATACTTAGTAAAAAGGATTTCTTTTATTTCTCTCTTGAAAAAGAAATTTGAATATTGTTTCTAAAACTCTGATCTAGATGATTCCAACTTCCATTCCCCTTATGCATCACAGAAAACGTCGAGAGAGTCGAAACAATCAATGGAATATTGATCTCTCCAGAAGATCGAGTGTCATAATTGTGGATCAAGGATCTTAAATTAACTAAACTGTCAAAACATGAAAGATTTGAACCATGATGTAGCCTAAAAATAAACAACTGTGTATATAACTCTTGTAGTCCAGAGGCTGGTAGTATCCTTATACGCTCGTAGACGTTTCGCACCGAATCCCGGGGTTGTAAACCACGCAACAAACGAACAGCATTAGTTTAAAGAACTTGTATGGGCCGGATAACGGAAGCAAATGTACCAAGCCAAACGGTACTACAATACAGAATATATGGATGGACAAGCACTAACGTTAAAACAACAATTATGGATAGAATTAGGCATATCATTAATAAACAAAAGGAAAAGAATCGGGCCAATAACAGATCCTTGTGGGACGCCACGACTGACTGGGTGCAAATCAGATTTTAAACAATTCATTTCTACAAACTATGGCAGGTAGCCTATTAGGTAGTCTACTATGACAGGGTCCTTCGAATCGATTACAGAGGTGATTCATCTTACTATCAGTACTGCTTTCAGGTTTGTTAGAAAACATGCGGATGCACGATAGACACATGTGAGTAGCGTAAAAGTATCCAAAATAGTCCTTAATTATTTACATAAAAGGTATTGGCGATTCTTTTATGTTAGGTTTTTGTTATTTGTCCATGTCGATATAATGTGCCATTTCTCTGTTTAGCGTGTTACTACATAGAACGGAATTTAACATTCATTGGTAAGTGAGAATAATTGGCATGACACAACTAGTTGATTGGCTATAAGACATATTAATAAACCATAAATTTTAAAATTCATAAATTTTTAATGAACATTAAAAACAACATAAAACATTTTAAACGTCGACTGGATAATATGTTGTCTATGTTATGATTACACGGAATATAATGTTTGTAGTTCTCAAAGATGGTAAAAAGAAACTTAATAAATTATTATGTATAGACAAATAAGATGACGCAAAAAAATTCTGGAAAATTCTGCGAAAATCTAGCATTCCATTAGAAAATATTTCATTATTCATTAATCCCCAAAAACAGGCTGAAATACCTTGTGGTTCAATCATACGCGGTTCACAATGCGATTTACTGATACTTAGATTTAGCTAGCTCTAATTTGAGCCAATCAGAATTTTTCTTAGAGCCTTTCATCCAATCAGAAAATCCTAAGAAAAATCTTATTGGCTTAAATTAGCGCTAGCTAAATCTCGGTATTAAGTAAACTTCATAGTGAATGGGCTTTTAGCAATAACAGGCACTCAACCCTGTCATATCCCCCTCCCTGAACTAAAAAAGAACCTTTCATCCGACGTATAGCAATAATTGGTTGATTTTCTGTTTTAGGCTACTAACTGCATTGGAGAAACATGAAGATGCATGGCCATTTATATTACCTGTGAATACCAAAGTCATACCTCAGTATAAAAAGATTATAAAAAACCCTATGGATTTGAGTACAATTAAGAAAAAACTGAAAGAGGGATTGTAAGATTTTTTTTTTTTGTATTTAAACAGTTATCAGGATAGTATTTTCAGAAATTATCCTGATATCCTCTCTCTCTCTCTCTCTCTTTCTCTCTTTTTTCTCTCTCTTTTTACTGCTTTTTTATTCATTTTTACTTTCTGCTTTGCCTGTCCTTTCCTGTTTTAGTACTTACAATTATTGAAACCTTTTGCTCTTTACGTTGGCTGACTTTTTATATTTTTCATGTTTTAATAATCTTTTTTTTTGTATTTAAACAGTTATTACGATAGTATTGTCAGAAATTATCCGGATATCCTCTCTCTCTCTCTTTCTCTCTTTTTTTTCTCTCTCTATTTTATTGCTTTTTTATTCAATTTTACTTTCTGCTTTGCCTGTCCTTTCCTGTTTTAGTACTTACAATTATTGAAACCTTTTGCTCTTTACGTTGACTGACTTTTCATATTTTTCATGTTTTTACAATCTTTTTTTTTTTTGTATTTAAACAGTTATCAGGATAGTATTTTCTGAAATTATCCTGATATCCTCTCTCTCTCTCTCTCTCTCTTACTCTCTTTCTCTCTTTTTCTCTTTCTCTCTCTATTTTATTGTTTTTTATTCATTTTTACTTTCTGCTTTGTCTGTCCTTTACTGTTTTGGTACTTACAATTATTGACACCTTTTGCTCTTTACGTTGGCTGACTTTTTATATTTTTCATGTTTGGCAATCTTTTTTTATTTTATGTTACATTTTTTTTCTAAAATGGGGTAGGCAAAGACGGATTATTATGAGCAAATTTGTATAAACAGAAAAAAAGGGGAAACATCCCGAATGAAGAGTGTGATTTTGATGAAAATTATATCATCATATTAGATACAGCATGTCTGAGATGCCGAGGGTTTCTAGCCCCTATCTACAAAAACGCGAAATTTGTACTTTTCCGGGAAAGAGGATCACCAATGTTGGTTCACATATTTTTCTTTATATATGATTTAATAAAAATTTACCGAAATTAACACCCTTGCCCTTCTAAAAATATAGTACGAGGAAGTCACTTGATTTTAAAGGCCATGATTAAGTTTTGCCATTAAGATTTATGTTATGGGCTATGAAACATACAGTTTTGTGGCAAGCCTACAGCTGCACTTTGAACCGAAAGGGCGAGAATTTTGCATTTAGAGAATTATCCAAACACGAAATACAAAAAAATTACAGGAATTTTCTAAAGACTGAATAAAGTACAATTTAAACAAATATTTCGGCTAAATGACTAATCTACAGCGAAACATGACGTAAGTGAAGAAGCAGTGAAGCCAACACACAAACTCTTTGATAAAATAACGCTGAAGCAAAATCACAAAAAAATTAAAAAAAATTGGAGAGAGTTTTTACTTCATTACATCGCAAAGGTTCATTTAATTACTTAAGAAGTAGGAAAGATTCTAGCACGTTTTTCATGTCTTTTCGGGGTATTTTTGATTTGTTTAAAATATAAAACATGTAACTCGATAGATTGAAGAAACGAAATTTAAGTTCCCGAATGATATCGGAATTGCTCTCTTACGCTGAAACATTAAAAGTTATTGAAAAGAAAAAGATAATTCACCATTTGTACAGAGACCATAAACCATAAGTCACATCAAATCTCTTCAACCATCAAGCTAAGTAAATTTTAGAAGTTTTACTAAAAAGGTGGTGGACACAAACCTTTTAATTGAATAGTCTTAATAAGCCCAATAATCACCGTTTTAATAGATATAAAGCATATTTTGTATATGAAGCACATATTATATTTTTACAATTTTTGATAATATTTTGACATTGACAATATTGTGAATATTTGACGTTGACAATTTTAAACTTTAGGATAATTTGACAATTGAAAATTTTTGGACAATTTCGAACAGTTGTAAAATCTTTGGACAAATTGACAGTATTTTGAATACTTTGACAACACATTGACTATTTTGACAATTTTCTTATTTCCAGGTATAAGAGTCGAGATGAATTTTACTCAGACATGATCTTAATATTCACTAATTGTGAGACTTTCAATGAAGATGATTCACCTGTTGGAAAAGCGGGCCACTCTCTTAGAAACTTCTTTGAATTGCGATGGGCTGATATGATTGTATAACCCCGAGGTCAAACATGTTGCCCTCGATAGGAACAGCGCAGCTTTTGATTTGAATGAAACTAAGACAGATCTAGTCTTTGATAAATGTCCTTGTTGCCTTTTTTTGTATATTTGGTATCTAGTAGCGCAGGAGAGTATCCTGACCCACCCCGACGGAAATGTGAAGAATTCATACTTGAATCGGAATGAACAGTGCAGCTTTTTATTTGAGAAAAACTAAGACAGATCTTGTGTTTGTTAAACCTCCTTGTTGCCTTTTTTGTATATTTCGTGCCCAGTGGTGTAGCCAGATAGGGCTGGGCAGGGCCGTGCCTCAAGGGTTTTATTTCTTTTGGGTGAATACCAAATAAAAATTCTGGGAAGGGGGACATCAAAATAACGAAGAAAGAGTCAAGGCTATATTCACTTGGGGGGGGGGGGGGGTTACCAGGTCTGAACCCCCCAACCCAGAATTTTTGCCCGAATCGTAAAATCGTAACAAAAATACCCATAAACAAATTTTTGATGCGTTTTTAAAATTCGTTTTGTATCCCCCCCCTTCCGAGTGAAAACCCTGGATACGCCCTTGCCTCCCATGGATTTTATCTAACAGTCTCAAATAATTTTTTTTTACCTGCAATTTTAGACCAACTTACGAGTCGGAGAGATATTTCTTAGGGTGGGTCAAACTGGGTACCCCTTTTGATATGGCCCTGATGCTGGGGGAGAAGATCCCAACCTGCCCACCCACTCTCCGAAATGTGAAAAATTTCTTAGAAATGTATACTTTTTGATTATACAATTGGTATATCTAACACTTCCGTGGTTGGATGTTCTCTAGAACGGTGATCTGGCTATCTCTCGACCGTACCATCATGACTAGGGTGGCCAATATATCTTCATACCTCATTTTGTTATTCCTATTTGTCATTGCAATCTTTTTTTTTTATTTGTTATTGTAAGTGTTTAGTTCCTAACAAAAAAAAAAAAAATGGTCTAAATAAAAAGTAAATTCTTAAGATATTTTGCATCACCATTCAGCTACGAGTAATATTTCTTTCGGTTTGTTTTTTGGAACTTTTCCTGTATGACTGATTATTTTTCATTGAGAACGACCAGGCCTGACCAGAAGGGAAGGGAGATTTTAACCCTGTTCTTTTTCTCCGAAAATGGAATATTTATAGACCCAGGAAAAATTTTCCCATTTTATAATGCATAGTCTCAGCCCTGCCTCCAAAGTGTGTTGTTTCAGAGGGAAAGGGAGGGTCCTACCCCGTTTACCCTCCCTCTCCAAAAGCTAATTATGATACATTTCCGAGATAATTATGCATAATCTCAGCCCCCTCCCCAAGGCGTGTTGTTTCATGGGGGAAGGGAGGTCCTACCCCGTTTACCCTCCCCGTCTAGTATTTGTGCATATTATGACACTTCCAGTAAAAACCATTTAATGTGCCCTAAGCATAAACGTATGCTGGAGAAGGAGGGGGGCTAGTTCTAGAATCCCCCCCGGGATCCTAAATTTTGTCGAATTTCTTGGCACTTCTTAATAAAATTATCAAACAAAATGTTTATTTTTTTATTGCTTCCCGTCGAAAAAAAATCGTGCGTAAACACTTATCCCTAAGTTCTTGGCTGTGTGAGCCTATTGACTTATCTACATATCCATAAAAATTACTATTCAACACATGGAACGATACAAATTCTGATTGGAACTTCAGAAAAAGGCTGTAGGGAAGACAATTCTGGGCATTGACAAAAATAAGTAGAATAAATATTGTGTCTTTGTTTGCCTTTTAAAGCAAATTAAGTCTAAAAAATCAAATTTGACGTCTAAGCGCCTTCCTTAAATGTCCTCATTCCTCATTAAGAAAATCCTCATTTTAATTATAAATTTTAATTATAATAAATTATATATAAATTATAAATAAATTATAAAAATTTTAACTTTATAGGAGAGCAGAGAAGCTGAAAGATTTTTTTTTTTTTGTGGTTTTTCTCGTTTGTTGTTTTTTTTGCTTTTTTGCTTTTTTGCTTTTTTTGCTTTTTTTTTGCTTTTTTATTGTTACTAGGAGCCAGTTGTTTGGAGCATTCAATATATACCAAACTAAATTTTGATTTAAAAGGCTCCATTTCCAAATTTTCTATCAGGGAGCAAGGAGACATGTGACATATAACATATGACATTTTGGAAATTTGAAATTTAAAATTCTAAACGACACAAAGTAAACACAAGTAGACACAATCGTGTCCATTTCTTCAGCCATTTTCAATGCATTCCCAGACATAGAGCCTTGCGAGATATATGAGGATTTTTTTTGTTTTTATTCTTCAAATTTATTATTGATGTGCTGAATCCGAATTAATATATCTATTTATCTATCAATCTCTTCATCTGTATTCATTATACCCTTTTGTAATCAGCAGATCCAGTGAAAAGGAGGGTGGATGTCGTAGATAATCTCGGAGACCACACTGCCTTTCCATGACGATAAATAAAAAGTTCAAATAGGGATAAAAGCCTATCCTTTTAATAGACAGTGTTCCACAAACAGTGATAGAAACTCACAAAAATACCAGATATTTCGGTCACATATGCAGTGACCGTCATCAGTAGTAAAACGGTCACTGCATATGTGACCGAAATGTCTGGTATTTTGGTGAATTTCTATCACTGTTTGTGGAACACTGTCTATTAAAAGGATTTTATCCCTATTTGAACTTTTATTTATCGACGGTGGATGTCCTTTGGCCTGAGCCTTCAAGGGAAAGGGACCTAGTACAAGACCTATTCATTCCTAAGAATTGCACATCGAGTTTTTTTTCCTTTGATCTATACTGCTCTATAATCTGTTAGTGTATTGCCACTTTGTGTTTGACTTTCAGGTTGCGTTGACATTTTACTTGAGTTTTTTACCTATACAATATTGACTCTAAATTAATTGCTATAAACAAACTATTTACTTATTAATTTAGATTTTTAATTCAGACTAAATTAATATCTAAATTAGATATTAATTTAAATCAGATTAATTTAGATAATTAATTACTCTATATAATTGCTCTAGGTAATTAATAACTCTAGACTAATATATTTTAAATTGAGATAGAAAAAGAATGTGTTTTTAAAAATCGGCGAGTGGGATAATTTTATTGTTTTTTTATTTTTTAAAAATGAAAATACCAAAATGGTATTTTTCGAGTTCTAAAGAGAGGGACAAAAATATGGGGGACACTTGGCTCCCCCCCCCCTCCCCGCGAGGGTAACAGCTGAAATACAATTGATTGGGGTACCTTTTGGGGAAAATATAGAGGGGGACAAGGTCTTAATGAAAAGGAGGAGAGGTGTATTTTTGGTCAGTAGTAATTTTATTTACAAATGATTTTTATGAGTTGATCATATTGCCAAGAATATTGCTAGACGTTTGGAGAACTAAGATATTTCTTATACTCTACTTTATATATCCTGATTTCGTTCTTATTTTGTACCTTTTGTATTTTTATTTCATAAGACTGGTTTTCTCTCATTGCTAATTATTACGAATCAGGATCTAATGCCAGTGTTGTACAGTAAACTTAACTAGGGAGTTAATTAGTGACCTCGTTTATAATTTTCTGTCTTTTATTTGTGTTATCTCCAATTTTGAAAACTTTTTTTTTTTAAAGAAAGGCACAGTACATATATAAAAATATTCAAAATGTGTGTAGGTATGGCTTTTCTATTTTGTAAAAAAAGACAACCCGTATCTTGTATATAGTATTATTTCCATAGTAATGTAATATCATATAGTGTTTTATATGTGAATCTAGATTTAGCGAATAAATTTTTTACTAGTTGAGTTGTTCCACGTAGACATAATCAGAGTTGTACACATAAGTTTTTTCATGGGGGAGGGAGGGATTATAACGTCCGTCCAAAATTTCGTTCCAGCGGGAGGGATGTCAAATCCTAACTATTTTTTAGGAGGACATGGCTTATCATAATGCTTAAATTTGTATAGGTTTCACTTGTAGCTATGCAAGTGTGCCGTGGAAAAAAAGAAAAAAAAACAGGATTGACTGTTTTGGGATACATTCTCATCGTTTGAAATCCCTCTTCTGATAGTGGTTTAAGTTCCCTAGCCACTCCCTTCTGGGTACGCCCCTGGACACTAAGGTAACTATGCAATAAGTAACTATAGTTTTCGAAGACAACGTGGAACAGGAAGCCATTCTTAATGAAAACGGCTTATTAGCAATATATTTTATTCTAATTTTCGTTACTGAAGCTTAGTGAAACTCCAGTATTGAATGGTTAATTGAAAGTCAATATTGAGGGGTTTAAAATTCCTAAACTATCAAGTATTTTATGGGGTCTATTGAAGCTAACGTTGGTTAATTCTATATAAACAAATGAGAAAAGTGAAAAAGAAGATGTTTTGCTGATTTAGATTTGTAATATATATTGAGGATTGTGGATATTATGGATTTTTTTGAAAAAAAATATTCTTGAATCAACTGTGCGGTCACTTTTGCATATGAATCTTGAATGCAAGTTTTACAATTTTGTTAGTGAATCATTTAGAACTATATAACTATATTACAATAAATCTAACTGGCTGAGTTTTTTGAGATTTGCTAATTGTTTTTTTATCTTTTTTTTTGAAGAATCTTGAATCACCCAAAAACAAAAGAGAAGAAAAGCGAGAATGGGGTTTTATAAAGCCAACGAAAATACTGGATAGAAAAAAAACATAACTTCAAAACGCCAGTTTTGTTAACTGACGTTTATGAAATGAACGTTTAAATGAAATAAAGGCTTCATTGACTTGGGTACAATGCGTTTTTTTGAACATCGATGGAGAAAATGTTGTTGGCTAATCAAATTATATTGATCAAAATACGTTGATGGCCCACGAAAATACTGAATAGAAAAAAAAACCATACCTTCTGTGAACTGACGTTGCGTCTATGCGTGTTTAAGTGATTTGAAGGCTTCACTGACTTGGATAAAATATTTTTCTTTTAGCATAGATGGGGAAAATGTTGTTGGCTGATCAAATTATATTGATCAAAATACGTTGATGGCCCACGTAAATACTGGATAGAACAAAAACCATACGTTCTGTGAACTGACGTTGCGTGTTTGCGCGTTTGACGTCGCGTCTATGCGTGTTTAAATGATTTGAAGGCTTTACTGAATTGGGTAAAATATGTTTGTTTTTAGCATAAATGGCGAAAATGTTGTTGATTGATCAAATTAGCTTTCTTCCTAACAAGAGGCATGAATGTAATAAAAATCTTGGTATAATGCTTTCCATAGGCATGACGAGGATAATTTCGTAAACCACATTGGCCTGCCATCGCAAAAAAAAAAAAATAAAAAAAACGAGAAGAAAAGCGAGAATGGGGCTTTATAAAGCCAAATAAAATACTGGATGCAACAAAACGAATATTTCAAGCAGACAACTATTTCCCTTCTTTAGCAATATTAGAGAAAATCTAAAAAAAAAATTAAGATCAAATTTTCTGAACGAAAATGTAAATGATTTACACCAGAAAAAAAAAGATAGAAACAGAAAACGTGGAGGTCAAAATGAAACAAAACCGACATTGGAAAAATTAAAAAAGCTAACAAGGCAGAAGAAATTAACTGGTAAAAGTAAAACAACTAAAAATAAACTAACTTTTTTAAATAAAAAGTTAAAAAATAAATCTAAATAAAAAAAGGTCAACCATCCCCCAAAATCTAACGACTAACAATGTTCTCATTTTGAAGCTAGTTAAGCGACTAAGATTTTTTCAAGTGAAATTAAGTAGAAAAAACAAGTTTTTTCAACTGAAAGTAAAGAGCAACATTAAAACTCAAGACGAACAAATATTGTTCCGTATATGATGGGGTTCTCCCCTTCTCAGTATCTTGCTCTTTACGCTAAAGTTTTTGGCACTTTTAAAAAGCTTCCTATTCTATTAAACCTAAAAGCTTCCTATTCTAATTGTGTTTCAGAAGTCTTTTTTAAAGAATTGGGACAAACAGTCAAACTTTAGCGTAAATAGCAAGGTATTGAGGAGGGGTGCCCCATTATATACAGAATAAAGTATGTTCATTTTGAGTTTTAATATTACTCCTTACTTCCACTTGAAAAAACGTGCTTTTTAAATTTGATTTTTGATCGTTTTTCAAATAATGCTGGTAAATTTGGCTTACACTCTATGAAAAATTCCCTCCCCTCACGGGAAATTCCTCCGTGGAAAGTTTCTCCCACGTAAAATTTTCCCCGGACAATTCTATCCTCGCTGAACCCCCCCCCCCCCGTTAAATACCTTTCGGACAATTCAGTCGGGAATATTCTCCTTAGTATACTTTCATTTGAAAACAAAATTTAAATTCTAATCGCTCCGGAAATTCCCCCTTCCGTGGAAACTTTTTCCCGGAAATTCAAACCCGCTGAAAATTTCTGAAAATTTCCCCCAGAACATCTCCACATGAAAAATTGAGTTGGCAAAGAGAAAGTAAGACACATAAAAAGAATTTTGTATAGGAATTCTGTCAAATACCCCCAGTGTAAAATTTCCTCTGGAAAGTTCACCCCTTAGAATTTACCTCCCTATGGAAACCCACGCCAAGCACAAACTCCCCACCCTTAAAAAAAGTCTGTACATTTCCCAATAACAAATAGTATACGTTAAAAATGGGCAAATTTTATCAAACAGTTCGTGGTAACGAACTGTAAGTAAGGATCGACCCGGCTCAATAGTAACCGAAACTCTAAAAAACTGAATTTCGATACAAATAGATGCATCAAGTTTAGTCCTGCCCATCAAAAGTTATGAGCCTGAGAAAATTTGCCCTTTTTTCGGTAAAAGGATCAAACACCCCCTAAAAGAATCTTAATGAAATAGAACCTTAATGAAAATCGCACCATCAGATTCAGCGTACCAGAGAACCCTACTCTAGAGGTTTCAAGCTCTTATCTTCATAAATGTGGAATTTTGTATTTTTTGCCAGGATAAAGATCACGGATGAGTTTTCTTTTTTTTTTTTTTTTTTTTTTTTTTTTTTTTTTTTTTTTTTTTTTTTTTTTTTTTCATGTTTGACCTTATCGATCCAGTGGTCCTATAATTTTGAGAGAGGGCTCATTTGACCGCAAATTAAAAGTTCTAATGCCCTTTTAAGTGACCAAAAAAATTCTCCCACGCTCATTTTTTCCCAAAGTCACCGGATCAAAATTTTGAGATAGCCATTTTTTTCAGCATAGTCGAAACATCTAATAACTATGTCTTTGAGGACTACTTAATCCCAAAGTCCCCAGGGGAAGGGCTGCAAGCTATGAACTTTGCCAATTGTTTACATTATTGGTAAGTATAGTGATGTATTCAGGGGAGGATTTTTTTTAGTTTTTTAGTTGCCCTCCAATCAGGGACGTACGCAGGGGGGCTTCCGGGTCCAGGCCCCCCCCCCAAAATCTCACAATTTTTTTCATTTTCCCATAATTTTCTGATTTTTCTCACAGAATAATGGGTTTGAAGGATTTGGCCCCCCCCGAAACAAATTGCCCCCCCCCCCCGAAACAAATTCCTGCGTACGTGCCTGCCTCCAATCACTTTTGACTATTAAAAAGGGTACTAGCCCTTTCAATTTCCAATCGAACGAGATTTTTTCAAAGTATCTACGACAACAAATGGCCATCTTAAGTTTCTCTCAGATGCATTTCGGGAAAATACGAGGTGTGTGTGTGTGTGTGGGGGGGGGTATTCACCCTCCGATCACTTCGAATCTCATAAAGGGCACTAAAACTTCTGATTGCAGTCCAATGAGCCCCCTCCGAAGTTTTACGATCACCTTTATACAAAACCTTAAATGCCCCCAGGGCATAACTTACAACCCGTGCCCTGGGGTTGTGGGGTGGGGGGTTGTCATCTTCAAATATACATAATTTCTCGACCTTTCAACTACGTTGAACAAAATGGCTATCTCAAAATTTTGGTTGAATGTGTTTGGGGAAGTTATGGGCTTGGGAGGGGGTTAGTTGCTCTCCTATCACTTTCGACTATTAAAAAGGGCACTGGCCGTTTCAATTTCCAATCGAATGAGCCCTTTTCAAATTTTCTACGATACGTCCTTCGATACGAAGTGCCCTGGCCTAAGACAAAAAAAAATAGTAAATAAATAAATAATACATGGTGCACACACCACTCTTTACCTATGAAATTTTTTGGAAGTCAGTCCTTATTCTATTACGATTTTATGACGGAAAAATTTGAAAGAGTCAACACGGCTCCGTCTTAAAGGCGCTGATTCTTCTAGGGCTTGAAGCCGACCATACTGTTCAACTTTCTTTAATTTAAGCCTTTTTATTATATTTTACCATTTATCAGCTCTCTAACATTTTGTTTTTCCGTTTGTTATATTTTACTGCTTGTTTTCTTTAATTTCGTAATTTTAACACTCGTTTTTTTTTCTTTTTCGATTTTTAGTTTTTTCTTTCTTTATTTTTTCAAATTTGTGTTTAAAATTTTGTTTTTGCTATTAAATTTTTCTCCCGACTATATTTTTTGGTTCAGTCTATTTTGTTCATTATAGCTATTTTTTTAATTTTTTGGATTGAACAGGTGTGATAAGAGTCTGTCTTAGGGGTGCTGACCTTTCTAAGGGCTGGAACTGATCATACTTCCGACTTTCTTTAATTTAAGCCTTTTTCTACTTTCGTAATCCAGTCGTCGGACATTAAGTCGTCCTCAAAGACATAGCTATTAGATATTTCGACTATGCTGAACAAAATGGCTATCTCAAAATTTTAATCCGGTAACTCTGGGGCACTAGAACTTTTAATTTGCGGTCGAATGAGCCCTTTCGCGAAATTCTAGGACCACCGGTTCGATACGATCACCCATGGACAAAAAAAAAAACAAATAAACACGCATCCGTGATCCTTCTGGCAAAAATACAAAATTTCATATTTGTGCAGATAGGAGCTTGAAACCTCTATAGTAGTGCTCTCTAATACGCTGAATCTGGTGGTGTGATTTTCATTTAGAATCTATGACTTTTAGGGGGTGTTTCCTCCTTTTTTCGAAAATAGGGCAAATTTTCTCAGGCTGATAAATTTTGATTGGTAGGAGTAAAGTTGATGAAACTTATATATTTAAAATCAGCATAAAAATGCAATTCTTTTAATGTATCTATTTGTATCAAAATTTCGTTTTTTAGAGTTCCGGTTACTATTGAGCCAGGTCGCTCCTTTCTTATAGTTCGTTACCACAAACTGTTTGATAAAATTTGCCCATTGTTTACGTATACTATTTGTTATTGGGAAATGTACAGCCATTTTTTACGGGGGGGGGAGAGTTTTTGATTGGGGTTGGTTTCCATGGGGAGGTAAATTTCAAGGGTCGAACTTTCCAGAGGTAATATTACACTGGGGGATTTGACTGTCACCTTTTGCTTATGGAGGGTTCCCCTGTTGGCAATATAAGCTAATAAAGCTGCTTAACTGTAAAGCGTTTCAATCATTTCATAGTATTTCTAATTTATTTAAATTGGAAAGAAATTAAACTTTTTAAAACTTTCCAAAGAAAGTCAGCCAAGTTCCACCAATATAAAAAGACTTTTGAGACATAAAAAAGTCCTGGACCGAATGAAAGGCCTGACTTTGAGACATGATTACAAAAATGAACAAAAGAAACCTTAAGAGATGAATCTCCATAACACAGTCACGGGCGCCGGCGGAAAATTTTCCAGGTGGGGGGGGGGCAGACGCCAAAATACCAGTGGTGGTTTGGTGACAGGGAGTATATTTCAGGGAATATCTTTTTGCAGGAACAAGTTTATTTTTAAATACTTTTAAGAAAAATTTCCAAATGAAAAGAACAGTTAAAATTGCATGCAAAATGAAACAAAATACAGTAAATTTTGAACGACAAGAATTCCTCGCAAAGGGATCAATTTATTTAATCAAGAATATATCTAATTATTATGTATTTAATCTTAAAAGAAAATCAAACTGAAACCAAAATTATGGAAAGATTTATTGCTTCCGTATATTATAACAGATGTAGACTTGTCTTTATGCAATTTCCTACACCTTAGAATAGTTTACTAAAAAATCATCCTGCCTGCAACCACGTTTTAATTTTATAACGGCCATGTAAAATGTACCTCTTTTATAACAGGACAATTCCCCCCTTCGAACTTAAATCCCTTATATGTTCAGAAATTAAAAAAGAAAATAGAATAGTGAAAGAAAAACTAAATTTAAACTTTTAGTGTCCTATTCAACTAAATAAAATGAAAAGGTTCCAAAAATTTTCGTCACAAGAGAATCTTATCAAATAGTTTGTGATAAAAAAAAACTGGAAGTAAAAAGTGACTTGGGCCAATATTCACCAAAACTAAAAATGGAATTATCATGAAAATTGCTACACCGGCAGTATTGGCTTTTTTACTGATTCTAAATATATAAAATTATTTCAGTTTATTGTTACCCACCCAAAACCAGAAATCTGAGAAAATTTGCCTGACTTTTGAAAAAAGGGGAAACACCCCCAAAAAAGCAAGCGGTCTTATTAAAAATACCTTTATTAGATACATAATATTAGAGAACCCTATCGTAGAGGTTTTAAGCTCCAATCTTCAAAATGTCCGATTTCACATTTTTCTTTCAGAAGAAACATTAGTCAGCTCATATTTATTTGTTTTGTTTTTTTTCCCGTCCGTTTGATTGTATCAAACGGACGGTCCAAGATAATCGGGAAGGAGCTCATTCAAACGTAAGTTTAAAGCTGTCTTTTAGATTTGTAATACTGATTGGCCAGGTGAAAGTCTTGTTTTCTGCCATTTTAGGGCACCAAACTACAACTTTACCCCAAAGAGAACGAATTTGGAATCAATTTAAAATTCTTAGAAGCTAATTGATTTAAAAGCATCAATAAATATATTTTACGCTTCCCAATTGCAAAAGAAGTAATGCCACACGGTGGCAGTACTGGATTCAACCGAGTTGATTCACTTTATTTGTAATGAAATTACGCTACGTTTGGTGATCTGTAATTGCGTATCAGCTATAATAAGAGGAGGGTGAGTCATTGTTTAGGTGGGGGTAGGATAGATTCCTAAAAAAATATATTTTAATGGACAAACGTCTTACTCTTCACGAAGCTTCAGATAAATTTTGAAAGTAGGAATTAGGGGAGTAAGAATTGATTAAAATGTTACTCTATACAGCTAAAATGTTAAATTATCATATCTACCAGCGCAGAGTTGGAAAAGGCAAGGCAGGCCATCATCGGCCCCGCCAGAAAATTTCTTTGGGTTGGCAAATACTGCTAGGGACTTAGTTTTCAAGTATTTTAAATGGTAATATTTTTCTTTTTCTATTTATGTGAAGTACTTCAATGTATTTAAACAAATATATGTAATGTATTTATCGACAAGAAAATCCTATTGTAGAGGTTGTGATGGCTTCAGTTATATAGAAGATCAAAGGTCTCACAGAATTTCCATCCATAAAAACAATAATGCTCATTTTCATCCAACCGAAATTCTTCAGTAGTAATATTAACAAGGGCTTTTTTTTACCAAAATTACTATTCATCGCCAATTTTTTTAGTATATTCAAATTTTATCCAACTGAAATTGCAAATTTAAACGTAGGAAGGTACTAATCCACGTACAATCATTGATTTACACGTTTTAGAAGCCATTAACCAGAAATTTAAGGGCCCGGTACCTCAAATTATATCTTGGTTAGGTTTGAGTATGATTTGGAAAACAATCGGAAAAAAGGAGCTTTTCAACTGAAAGCAAGGAACAGATTTAAAACTTAATTGCACAGGTTATTCTTTATATGAAAGGGGCTGTTTCCTACTGTGAAGTTTGGCTTTTGTCCAATTTTTTTAAGAATATTTGCAATTGGAAAAAAATATTTTCAGAGCACTAGACTTTCGTTTAATAAGCAAGGTGTTGACAATGGGGCAGTCCCCCTTATATACAGAGTAATTTCAATTCTCTTTAATTTTAAACTTGCTCCTTACTTTAGTTGAAAACTTTTTCTATTTGTTTAATAACATTTCATGAAACTGTCAAGTTATATGAATACAGTACTTTTAGTAACGTAGAAAAACGATCAATATTTCAATGATATCTATTTGGATTTTGGTGGTAATCAAACAGTTCGTGGTAACGAACTGTAAGTAAGGATCGACCCGGCTCAATAGTAACCGAAACTCTAAAAGACCAAATTTTGATACCAATAGGTATATCAAAAGAATTGACTTATTATGCTGATTCCAAATATATAGGTTTCATAAGTTTAATCTTACCCATCAAAAGCTACGAGCCGGAGAAAATTTGTCTGATTTTCCAAAAAAGGGGGAAAGATCCCCTAAGAGTCATAGAATTTTAATGAAAATAACACCACCAGATTCAGTATATCACAAAACCCTACTATAGAGGTTTCAAGCTCGTATCTGCAAAAATGTGGAATTTTGTAATTTTTGCCAAAAGAATATCCCGGATGTGTGTTTATTTTTTTTGTTATTTTTTTCCCCAGGGGTGATCCTATCAACCCAGTCAACCTAGAACGTCGGGAAAGGGTTCATACTAACAGTAATGAAAAGAAATCCAAACCCAATAAAAAGAATTTCGTATAGAAATTCCGTCAAATCCCCCAGTGTAATATTACCTCTGGAAAGTTCGACCCTTGAAATTTACCTCCCCATGGAAACCAACCCCAATCAAAAACTCTCCCCCCCCCCCGTAAAAAATGGCTGTACATTTCCCAATAACAAATAGTATACGTAAACAATGGGCAAATTTTATCAAACAGTTTGTGGTAACGAACTATAAGAAAGGAGCGACCTGGCTCAATAGTAACCGGAACTCTAAAAAACGAAATTTTGATACAAATAGATACATTAAAAGAATTGCATTTTTATGCTGATTTTAAATATATAAGTTTCATCAACTTTACTCCTACCAATCAAAATTTATCAGCCTGAGAAAATTTGCCCTATTTTCGAAAAAAGGAGGAAACAACCCCTAAAAGTCATAGATTCTAAATGAAAATCACACCACCAGATTCAGCGTATTAGAGAGCACTACTATAGAGGTTTCAAGCTCCTATCTGCACAAATATGGAATTTTGTATTTTTGCCAGAAGAAAGATCACGGATGCGTGTTTATTTGTTTTTTTTTTTTTGTCCATGGGTGATCGTATCGACCCGGTGGTCCTAGAATTTCGCGAAAGGGCTCATTCGACCGCAAATTAAAAGTTCTAGTGCCCCAGAGTTACCGGATTAAAATTTTGAGATAGCCATTTTGTTCAGCATAGTCGAAATATCTAATAGCTATGTCTTTGAGGACGACTTAATGTCCGACGACTGGATTACGAAAGTAGAAAAAGGCTTAAATTAAAGAAAGTCGGAAGTATGATCAGTTCCAGCCCTTAGAAAGGTCAACACCCCTAAGACAGACTCTTATCACACCTGTTCAATCCAAAAAATTAAAAAATAACTATAATGAACAAAATAGACTGAACCAAAAAATATAGTCGGGAGAAAAATTTAATAGTAAAAACAAAATTTTAAACACAAATTTGAAAAAATAAAGAAAGAAAAAACTAAAAATCGAAAAAGAAAAAAAACGAGTGTTAAAATTACGAAATTAAAGAAAACAAGCAGTAAAATATAACAAACGGAAAAACAAAATGTTAGAGAGCTGATAAATGGTAAAATATAATAAAAAGGCTTAAATTAAAGAAAGTTGAACAGTATGGTCGGCTTCAAGCCCTAGAAGAATCAGCGCCTTTAAGGCGGAGCCGTGTTGACTCTTTCAAATTTTTCCATCATAAAATCGTAATAGAATAAGGACTGACTTCCAAAAAATTTCATAGGTAAAGAGTGGTGTGTGCACCATTTATTATTTATTTATTTACTATTTTTTTTTTGTCTTAGGCCAGGGCACTTCGTATCGAGGGACGTATCGTAGAAAATTTGAAAAGGGCTCATTCGATTGGAAATTGAAACGGCCAGTGCCCTTTTTAATAGTCGAAAGTGATAGGAGAGCAACTAACCCCCCTCCCAAGCCCATAACTTCCCCAAACACATTCAACCAAAATTTTGAGATAGCCTTTTTGTTCAACGTAGTTGAAAGGTCGAGAAATTATGTATATTTGAAGATGACAACCCCCCACCCCACAACCCCAGGGCACGGGTTGTAAGTTATGCCTTGGGGGCATTTAAGGTTTTGTATAAAGGTGATCGTAAAACTTCGGAGGGGGCTCATTGGACTGCAATCAGAAGTTTTAGTGCCCTTTATGAGATTCGAAGTGATCGGAGGGTGAATACCCCCCCCCCCACACACACACACACCTCGTATTAGTAGAGATGGGGGCGCTACTCCTACGACCACACCATATATGGGCATAGAGTCATTAGGGAGAATGATTGCGTAATGGGGTCAATGACCTCTTTCACCAGGTGTGTTTTTTTGGCACGCCCTCAGCGAATGTCAATGTTGTTATTGTTTCCGAGGCAAAATGCCAAGGTCAATGTTGTTTTGAACAGAGTCATTAGAGAGAACACGTGGTTAATGGGGTCAATGTTGTTGTCGTTTCCGAGCCAAATGTCAAGGTCAATGTTGTTATTGTTATTCGAACCAGATGTTATGAGGTTCCCGGAAACAGTTAATGACATTTCCTTCCTGTTCGAGGCAGATGTTATGATCCGGAAATAGAATTTGTTTCCAAGCCAAATGTTACGAGTTCCCGGGAAATACATGCACTATCAGTCATTAATCAAATTGTCTCCGGCGCGAAGTTAATTAATGTCTTTGGATTTCGAACAGAAATGTTCCCGAGAAACAGTTTAGATGACAGATGATGTCATGATTGATTGATTGACAGGGAAGGGGAATTAATTTGTTGTTCTAAAGAGAATTGATTCACGAAAGGGAAATTAATTTGTTGTTTCTAACAAGAGAATCGTTTCCGAGCAGACGTATTGATCTTAGCGCGCGAAAAGGTTTCCAAATAATTTGAAATGCATTGGCGCAGAGATGCCAAACAAAAGGAACATGCCGAAATTCCGTTTAGGGTTAATTTTGGCGAAACCGTTTTGGCTATTTTATGGAACTATTTCGGCGAAACAGCTAGAGACATTTTAAAAGGTGATTTTTGAAGAGATTTTGGAAGAGGTTTTGAGTGTGGTCGTTATAATACACAAGTTGTATTTTAACAGTGTTGTGAGGTCCTCTACCCCTACCCCAAAGGCTTCTCATACCCCACCCCAACCCCGAAGGAAGCCCCCGGTCCTCAAAGGCCCCCCCAAGCTCTCAAAGGGCCACCGGAGCCCCCAAAGGCCCACCCAGACCCCAAAGGCCATCCCCGGGTCCCCCAAAGACCCATCGAGCTCCCGAAGGACCAACGGGATCCCAAAGGCCCTCCACAGGCTTCCAAAGGCCCTCCCTCGGTTCCCAAAGGTCCCCCAGGCTCCCAACTGGCCCCCCCGGACCCCCAAAGGCCTTCCCCCGGCACCCAAAGGTCCACCGGACTCCCAAAGGACCAACGGGATCCCAAAGGCCCTCCACAGACTTCCAAAGGCCCTCCCTCGGTTCCCAAAGGTCCCCCAGGCTCCCAACTGGCCCCCCGGACCCCCAAAGGCCTTCCCCCGGCACCCAAAGGTCCACCGGACTCCCAAAGGACCAACGGGGTCCCAAAGGGTCCCCAGACCCCAAAAAGGCTATACCCGAGCCCCAAAGGCCCTCCCCGGTCCCCAAAGGTCCACCAGACCCCCAAAAGCCCTCCCTGTGCCACAAAGGCCATCCCCGGGCCCCCCAAAGCCCCATCGAGCTCCCAAAGGACCAACGGGTCCCAAAGACCCTTCACCGGTCCCCAAATGTCCCCCAGGCCCCCAACTGCCCCCCCCGGACCTCCAAAGGCCCACAGGGCTCCCAAAAGACCACCGGGCTCCCAAGGGCCCTCCCCCGGTCCACAAAGGTCCCCTGGGCTCCCAAAAGACCACTCAATCCTCAAGGGCCTCCGGATCCCCAAACGCCCTCCCTGGGCCCCAAAGGTCCTCCCCCCGGTCACCATACATGCACACAAAAACTTATACACACACAAAAACTTACACACACACACAAAAACTCACACACACACACGAAAACTTACACACACATGAAAACTTACACACACACGCCAAAACTTACACACACACACACAAAAACTTACACACACACACAAACACAAAAACTTACACATGCACACGAAAACTTACATGCAGACAAAAACTTACATGCACACAAAAACTTACACACACACACACACACACACACAAAACTTACACACACACACACACACACACACGCCAAAACTTACACACACACAAAAATTACACACACACACACAAAAACTTACACATGAACACAAAAAAAACTCACACACACACACACACACACACACACACACAAACTTACACACACACACACACACACACACACACACATACACAAAACTTACACACACACACACACACGAAAACTTACACACACAAGCCAAAACTTACACACACGAAAACTTACATGCACACAAAAACTTACATGCACACAAAAACTTACACACACACACACACACACACACACACAAAACTTACACACACAAACACACAAAAACTTACACACACACACGCCAAAACTTACACACACACAAAAACTTACACACACACACACACACACACACACAAACTTACACATGAACACAAAAAAATTCACACACACACGCACAAAAACTTGCACACACACACACACACACACAAAACTTACACACACACACACACACGAAAACTTACACACACACGCCAAAACTTACAAACACAAAAACTTACACACACACACAGAAACTTACACATGCACACGAAAACTTACATGCACACAAAAACTTACATGCACACAAAAACTTACACACACACACACACACAAAACTTACACACACAAACACACAAAAACTCACACACACACACACCAAAACTTACACACACACAAAAACTTACACACACACACACAAAAACTTACACATGAACACAAAAACTCACACACACACGCACAAAAACTTACACAAACACACACACACTCACAAAACTTACACACACACACACACACACGAAAACTTACACACACACGCCAAAACTTACACACACAAAAACTTACACATGCACACGAAAACTTACACACACACACACGAAAACTTACACACACACGCCAAAACTTACACACACACACACACACACACAAACTTACACACACACACACAAACTTACACACACACACACACACACACACACAAAAACTTACACATGCACACGAAAACTTACATGCACACAAAAACTTACATGCACACAAAAACTTACACACACACACACACACACAAAACTTACAAACACACACACACACACACACGAAAACTCACACACACACGCCAAAACTTACACACACACACAAAAACTTACACACACACACATACACAAAAACTTACACATGAACACAAAAAACTCACACACATGCACAAAAACTTACACACACACACACACACACGAAAACTTACACACACGCCAAAACTTACACACACACAAAAACTCAGACACACACACACACACACACACACACACACACACACAAACTTACACACATACACACACACACACAAACTTACACACACATACACACACACACACACACAACTTACACACACAAGCCAAAACTTACACACACAAAAGCTTACACACACACACACAAAAACTTACACCCACACGCAAAAACTTACATGCACACAAAAACTTACATGCACACAAAAACTTACACACACACAAAAACTTACACACGCACACAAAAAAAAACTTACATCCACACACAAAAGCTTGGACACACAAAAACTTACACACACACACACAAAAGCTTAGACACACAAAAACTTACACGCACACACAAAAACTTACACCCACACGCAAAAACTTACATGCACACAAAAACTTACATGCACACAAAAACTTACACACACGCACAAAAACTAACACACACACACACAAAAACTTACACACACACACACACACAAAAACTTACGCACACACAAAAACTTACACACACACACACACAGACACACAGACACACACACACACACACACAAACTTACACATGCACACGAAAACTCACATGCACACAAAAACTTACACACACACACACGAAAACTTACTCACACACACGTCAAAACTTACACACACAAAAGCTTAGACACACAAAAACTTACACACACACACACACACAAAAACTTACACACACACGTCAAAACTTACATGCACACAAAAACTTACACATACACACACACACACAAACTTACACACACACACACACAAAACTTACACAAACAAAAACTTACACACACACACACAAACACACACAAACTTACACACACACACACAAAAAACTTACACCCACACACAAAAGCTTAGACACACAAAAACTTACACGCACACACAAAAACTTACACCCACACGCAAAAACTTACATGCACACAAAAACTTACATGCACACAAAAACTTACACACACACACAAAAACTTACACACACACACACACACAAAACTTACACACACACACAAACTTACACACACACACACACACACACACACACACACACAAAAACTTACACATGCACACAAAAAACTTACATCCACACACAGAAGCTTAGACACACAAAAACTTACACACACACACACACAAAAACTTAGACCAACACGCAAAAACTTACATGCACACAAAAACTTACATGCACACAAAAACTTACACACACACAAAAACTTACACACACGCACAAAACTTACACACACACACAAAAGCTTACACACACACACACGCATGAAAACTTACACACACACGCCAAAACTTACACACACACGCCAAAACTTACACACACACACACACAAACTTACACACACACACACACACAAAAACTTACACATGCACACGAAAACTTACATGCACACAAAAACTTACATGCACACAAAAACTTACACACACACACACACACACACACACACACACACACACACACACACACACACACAAAAACTTACACACACACGCCAAAACTTACAAACACACAAAAACTTACACACACACACAAACACACACACACAACAACTTACACATGAACACAAAAAACTCACACACACACACGCACGAAAACTTACACACACACGCCAAAACTTACACACACAAAAACTTACACATGCACACGAAAACTTACACACACACACACACGAAAACTTACACGCACACGCCAAAACTTACACACACACACACACACACACTACACACACAAACTTACACACACACACACACACACACAAAAAAACTTACACATGCACACGAAAACTTACATGCACACAAAAACTTACATGCACACAAAAACTTACACACACACACACACACAAAACTTACAAACACACACACACACACACGAAAACTCACACACACACGAAAAAACTTACACACACACACAAAAACTTACACACACACACATACACAAAAACTTACACATGAACACCAAAAACTCACACACACATGCACAAAAACTTACACACACACACGCACACACACACAAAATTTACACACACACACACACGAAAACTTACACACACACGCCAAAACTTACACACACAAAAACTTAGACACACACACACACACACACACACACAAACTTACACACACACACACAAAAAAAACTTACACACACAAAAACTTACACACACACAAACTTACACAAACACACAAAAAACTTATATCCACACGCAATAGCTTAGACACACAAAAACTTACACACACACACAAAAACTTACACACACACACACACCAAAACTTACGCACACACAAAAACTTACACACACACACACAAAAACTTACACATGCACACGAAAACTTACATGCACAAAAAAACTTACATGCACACAAAAACTTACACACACACACACACACACACAAAACTCACACACACACACACACACACCAAAACTTACACACACACACACACATACACACACACACACACAAACTTACACATGAACACAACAAAAATTCACACACACACACACACACAAAAACTTACAAACACACATGCACACACAAAACTTACACACACACGCACGAAAACTCACACACACACGCCAAAACTTACACACACAAAAACTTACACACATACACACACACACACACACACACACACAAACTTACACACACATACACAAAAACTTACACACACACACACAAACACACACAAACTTACAAACACACACAAAAACTTACACCCACACACAAAAGCTTAGACACACAAAACTTACACACACACACACAAAAACTTACACCCACACGCAAAAACTTACATGCACACAAAAACATACATGCACACAAAAACTTACACACACATAAAAACTTACACACACGCACAAAAACTTACACACACACACAAAAACTTACACACACACAAAAACTTACACACACACACACAAAAAAAAAAAAAAAAAACTTACACATGCACACGAAAACTTACATGCACCCAAAAACTTACACACACACACACACACACATGAAAACTTACACACACACGTCAAAACTTAAACACACAAAAGCTTAGACACACAAAAACTTACACACACACACACACACACACAAAAACTTACACCCACACGCAAAAACTTACATGCACACAAAAACTTACATGCACACAAAAACTTACACACACAAAAATTTGCATACACGCACAAAAACTTACACACATACACAAAAACCTACACACACACACACACGAAAACTTACGCACACACACGAAAACTTACACACACACACGCCAAAACTTACACACACACACAAAAACTTACACACTTACCATATCACAGTTACATTGTCTTAATTTTTCAAATTTCATTTGAATTTCTGTCGTGAAATGCAAGAGTTGGAATATTTCAGTAGTGACTTGTTGTGCTTTACCTTCTCACAGTTACATTCTCTTGATTTTTCGAAGTTCATGAAATGCAAGAGTTGGAAAATTGGGGTCTTAGTCCACCAGTCCGAATGGTGGAAATCCACTAGCTCAGTATTGGGGTCCCACTCCACCAGCCTGAATGGTGGAAATTCACTAGCTCAGTATTGGGGTCCCACTCCACCAGCCTGAACGGTGGAAATTCACTAGCTCAGAATTGGGGTCCTAGTCCACCAGCCTGAATGGTGGAAATCCACTAGCTCGATATTGGGGTCTCAGTCCACCAGCCTGAATGGTGGAAATTCACTAACTCAGAATTAGGGTCTTAGTCCACCAGCCTGAATGGTGGAAATCCACTAGCTCAATATTGGGGTCTCAGTCTACCAGTCTGAATGGTGGAAATTCACTGTTTAAGTTAGGTTAGGTTAACTTATCATGAGCGCTCATGATAAGTTAACCTAACCTTTTCCGGCGAGTATGGTTAGGTTAGGCTAGATTAAGTTAGGTTAGGTTAAGTTAGGTTAGGTTAGCCCATGTACGCTTCACTTAGGTTAGCTTAGGTTAGGTGAGAGACAGGCAAAAAGTTAGGTGTATGATTAGGTTAGGTTAGGTTAGATTAAATTAGGTTAGGTTAAGTTAGGTTAGGCTAGGTTAGCCTACGTACGCGCGCGTACGTAGGCTAACCTAGCCTAACCTAACTTAACCTAACCTAATTTAATCTAACCTAACCTAACCTAATCATACACCTAACTTTTTGCCTGTCTCTCACCTAACCTAAGCTAACCTAAGTGAAGCGTACATGGGCTAACCTAACCTAACTTAACCTAACCTAACTTAATCTAGCCTAACCTAACCATACTCGCCGGAAAAGGTTAGGTTAACTTATCATGAGCGCACATGATAAGTTAACCTAACCTAACTTAAACAGTGAATTTCCACCATTCAGACTGGTAGACTGAGACCCCAATATTGAGCTAGTGGATTTCCACCATTCAGGCTGGTGGACTAAGACCCTAATTCTGAGTTAGTGAATTTCCACCATTCAGGCTGGTGGACTGAGACCCCAATATCGAGCTAGTGGATTTCCACCATTCAGGCTGGTGGACTAGGACCCCAATTCTGAGCTAGTGAATTTCCACCGTTCAGGCTGGTGGAGTGGGACCCCAATACTGAGCTAGTGAATTTCCACCATTCAGGCTGGTGGAGTGGGACCCCAATACTGAGCTAGTGGATTTCCACCATTCGGACTGGTGGACTAAGACCCCAATTTTCCAACTCTTGCATTTCATGAACTTCGAAAAATCAAGAGAATGTAACTGTGAGAAGGTAAAGCACAACAAGTCACTACTGAAATATTCCAACTCTTGCATTTCACGACAGAAATTCAAATGAAATTTGAAAAATTAAGACAATGTAACTGTGATATGGTAAGTGTGTAAGTTTTTGTGTGTGTGTGTAAGTTTTGGCGTGTGTGTGTGTAAGTTTTCGTGTGTGTGCGTAAGTTTTCGTGTGTGTGTGTGTGTAGGTTTTTGTGTATGTGTGTAAGTTTTTGTGCGTGTATGCAAATTTTTGTGTGTGTAAGTTTTTGTGTGCATGTAAGTTTTTGTGTGCATGTAAGTTTTTGCGTGTGGGTGTAAGTTTTTGTGTGTGTGTGTGTGTGTGTGTAAGTTTTTGTGTGTCTAAGCTTTTGTGTGTTTAAGTTTTGACGTGTGTGTGTAAGTTTTCATGTGTGTGTGTGTGTGTGTGTGTAAGTTTTTGGGTGCATGTAAGTTTTCGTGTGCATGTGTAAGTTTTTTTTTTTTTTTTTTTGTGTGTGTGTGTGTAAGTTTTTGTGTGTGTGTAAGTTTTTGTGTGTGTGTGTAAGTTTTTGTGCGTGTGTGTAAGTTTTTATGTGTGTGTAAGTTTTTGTGTGCATGTATGTTTTTGTGTGCATGTAAGTTTTTGCGTGTGGGTGTAAGTTTTTGTGTGTGTGTGTGTAAGTTTTGTGTGTCTAAGCTTTTGTGTGTGGGTGTAAGTTTTTGTGTGTGTTTGTAAGTTTGTGTGTGTTTGTGTGTGTGTGTGTAAGTTTTTGTGTATGTGTGTGTAAGTTTGTGTGTGTGTGTGTGTGTGTGTGTGTATGTGTGTAAGTTTTTGTGTGTGTAAGTTTTGGCGTGTGTGTGTGAGTTTTCGTGCGTGTGTGTGTAAGTTTTGTGTGTGCATGTGTGTTTGTAAGTTTTTGTGTGTGTGTGTGTGTGTGAATTTTTGTTGTGTTCATGTGTAAGTTTGTGTGTGTGTGTGTATGTGTGTGTGTGTGTGTAAGTTTTGGTGTGTGTGTGTGTGTGTGTGAGTTTTGTGTGTGTGTGTGTGTGTGTGTGTAAGTTTTTGTGTGCATGTAAGTTTTTTTGTGCATGTAAGTTTTCGTGTGCATGTGTAAGTTTTTGTGTGTGTGTGTGTAAGTTTTTGTGTGTGCGTAAGTTTTGGTGTGTGTGTGTGTGTAAGTTTTTGTGTGTGTGTGTAAGTTTTTGTGTGTCTAAGCTATTGCGTGTGGATATAAGTTTTTTGTGTGTTTGTGTAAGTTTGTGTGTGTGTAAGTTTTTGTGTGTGTAAGTTTTTTTTGTGTGTGTGTGTGTAAGTTTGTGTGTGTGTGTGTGTGTGTGTGTGTCTAAGTTTTTGTGTGTGTAAGTTTTGGCGTGTGTGTGTAAGTTTTCGTGTGTGTGTGTGTGTAAATTTTGTGTGTGTGTGCGTGTGTGTGTGTAAGTTTTTGTGCATGTGTGTGTGAGTTTTTTGGTGTTCATGTGTAAGTTTTTGTGTATGTGTGTGTGTGTAAGTTTTTGTGTGTGTGTGTAAGTTTTTTCGTGTGTGTGTGAGTTTTCGTGTGTGTGTGTGTGTGTTTGTAAGTTTTGTGTGTGTGTGTGTGTGTAAGTTTTTGTGTGCATGTAAGTTTTTGTGTGCATGTAAGTTTTCGTGTGCATGTGTAAGTTTTTTTGTGTGTGTGTGTGTGTGTGTGTAAGTTTGTGTGTGTAGTGTGTGTGTGTGTGTGTGTAAGTTTTGGCGTGTGCGTGTAAGTTTTCGTGTGTGTGTGTGTGTAAGTTTTCGTGTGCATGTGTAAGTTTTTGTGTGTGTAAGTTTTGGCGTGTGTGTGTAAGTTTTCGTGCGTGTGTGTGTGTGAGTTTTTTGTGTTCATGTGTAAGTTGTTGTGTGTGTGTGTTTGTGTGTGTGTGTAAGTTTTTGTGTGTTTGTAAGTTTTGGCGTGTGTGTGTAAGTTTTTGTGTGTGTGTGTGTGTGTGTGTGTGTGTGTGTGTGTGTGTGTGTGTGTGTGTAAGTTTTTGTGTGCATGTAAGTTTTTGTGTGCATGTAAGTTTTCGTGTGCATGTGTAAGTTTTTGTGTGTGTGTGTGTGTGTAAGTTTGTGTGTGTGTGTGTGTAAGTTTTGGCGTGTGTGTGTAAGTTTTGGCGTGTGTGTGTAAGTTTTCATGCGTGTGTGTGTGTGTAAGCTTTTGTGTGTGTGTGTAAGTTTTGTGCGTGTGTGTAAGTTTTTGTGTGTGTGTAAGTTTTTGTGTGCATGTAAGTTTTTGTGTGCATGTAAGTTTTTGCGTGTTGGTCTAAGTTTTTGTGTGTGTGTGTGTGTAAGTTTTTGTGTGTCTAAGCTTCTGTGTGTGGATGTAAGTTTTTTGTGTGCATGTGTAAGTTTTTGTGTGTGTGTGTGTGTGTGTGTGTGTGTGTGTGTAAGTTTGTGTGTGTGTGTAAGTTTTGTGTGTGTGTGTGTGTGTAAGTTTTTGTGTGTGTGTGTAAGTTTTTGTGTGCATGTAAGTTTTTGTGTGCATGTAAGTTTTTGCGTGTGGGTGTAAGTTTTTGTGTGTGCGTGTAAGTTTTTGTGTGTCTAAGCTTTTGTGTGTGGGTGTAAGTTTTTTGTGTGTGTGTGTGTAAGTTTGTGTGTGTTTGTGTGTGTGTGTGTAAGTTTTTGTTTGTGTAAGTTTTGTGTGTGTGTGTGTGTAAGTTTGTGTGTGTGTGTGTATGTGTAAGTTTTTGTGTGCATGTAAGTTTTGACGTGTGTGTGTAAGTTTTTGTGTGTGTGTGTGTGTGTAAGTTTTTGTGTGTCTAAGCTTTTGTGTGTGTAAGTTTTGACGTGTGTGTGAGTAAGTTTTCGTGTGTGTGTGTGTAAGTTTTTGTGTGCATGTGAGTTTTCGTGTGCATGTGTAAGTTTGTGTGTGTGTGTGTGTGTGTCTGTGTGTCTGTGTGTGTGTGTGTGTAAGTTTTTGTGTGTGCGTAAGTTTTTGTGTGTGTGTGTGTGTGTGAGTTTTTGTGTGTGTGTGTGTTAGTTTTTGTGCGTGTGTGTAAGTTTTTGTGTGCATGTAAGTTTTTGTGTGCATGTAAGTTTTTGCGTGTGGGTGTAAGTTTTTGTGTGTGCGTGTAAGTTTTTGTGTGTCTAAGCTTTTGTGTGTGTGTGTGTAAGTTTTTGTGTGTCCAAGCTTTTGTGTGTGGATGTAAGTTTTTTTTTGTGTGCGTGTGTAAGTTTTTGTGTGTGTGTAAGTTTTTGTGTGCATGTAAGTTTTTGTGTGCATGTAAGTTTTTGCGTGTGGGTGTAAGTTTTTGTGTGTGTGTGTGTAAGCTTTTGTGTGTGTAAGTTTTGGCTTGTGTGTGTAAGTTTGTGTGTGTGTGTGTGTGTATGTGTGTGTAAGTTTGTGTGTGTGTGTGTATGTGTGTAAGTTTGTGTGTGTGTGTGTGTGTGTGTGTGTGTGTGTGTGTCTGAGTTTTTGTGTGTGTGTAAGTTTTGGCGTGTGTGTAAGTTTTCGTGTGTGTGTGTGTGTGTAAGTTTTTGTGCATGTGTGTGAGTTTTTTGTGTTCATGTGTAAGTTTTTGTGTATGTGTGTGTGTGTAAGTTTTTGTGTGTGTGTGTAAGTTTTGGCGTGTGTGTGTGAGTTTTCGTGTGTGTGTGTGTGTGTGTTTGTAAGTTTTGTGTGTGTGTGTGTGTGTGTAAGTTTTTGTGTGCATGTAAGTTTTTGTGTGCATGTAAGTTTTCGTGTGCATGTGTAAGTTTTTGTGTGTGTGTGTGTGTGTGTGTGTGTAAGTTTGTGTGTGTGTGTGTAAGTTTGTGTGTGTGTGTGTGTGTGTGTAAGTTTTGGCGTGTGTGTGTAAGTTTTCGTGTGTGTGTGTGTAAGTTTTCGTGTGCATGTGTAAGTTTTTGTGTGTGTAAGTTTTGGCGTGTGTGTGTAAGTTTTCGTGTGTGTGTGTGTGTGTGTAAGTTTTGTGAGTGTGTGTGTGTTTGTGTAAGTTTTTGTGCGTGTGTGTGTGAGTTTTTGTGTTCATGTGTAAGTTTTTGTGTGTGTGTGTGTAAGTTTTTGTGTGTGTGTAAGTTTTGGTGTGTGTGTGTGTGAGTTTTTGTGTGTTTGTGTGTGTAAGTTTTGTGTGTGTGTGTGTGTGTAAGTTTTTGTGTGCATGTAAGTTTTTGTGTGCATGTAAGTTTTCGTGTGCATGTGTAAGTTTCTGTGTGTGTGTGTAAGTTTTTGTGTTTGTAAGTTTTGGCGTGTGTGTGTAAGTTTTCGTGTGTGTGTGTGTGTGTAAGTTTTGTGTGTGTGTGTGTGTGTGTGCAAGTTTTTGTGCGTGTGTGTGTGAATTTTTTTGTGTTCATGTGTAAGTTTGTGTGTGTGTGTGTGTGTGTGTGTAAGTTTTTGTGTGTGTGTAAGTTTTGGCGTGTGTGTGTGTAAGTTTTTGTGTGTTTGTGTGTGTAAGTTTTGTGTGTGTGTGTGTGTGTGTGTGTGTGTAAGTTTTTGTGTGCATGTAAGTTTTTGTGTGCATGTAAGTTTTCGTGTGTGTAAGTTTTGGCTTGTGTGTGTAAGTTTTCGTGTGTGTGTGTGTGTGTAAGTTTTGTGTGTGTGTGTGTGTGTGTGTGTGTGTGTGTGTGTAAGTTTGTGTGTGTGTGTGTGTGTGTGTGTGTGTGTGAGTTTTTTTTGTGTTCATGTGTAAGTTTTTGTGTGTGTGTGTGTAATTTTTGTGTGTGTGTAAGTTTTGGCGTGTGTGTGTGTGTGTGTGTGTGTAAGTTTTGTGTGTGTGTGTGTGTGTGTGTGTAAGTTTTTGTGTGCATGTAAGTTTTTGTCTGCATGTAAGTTTTCGTGTGCATGTGTAAGTTTTTGTGTTTGTGTGTGTGTGTAAGTTTTTGTGTGTGTGTGTGTAAGTTTTGGCGTGTGTGTGTAAGTTTTCATGTGTGTGTAAGTTTTCGTGTGTGTGTGTGAGTTTTTGTGTGTGTGTGTAAGTTTTTGTGTGTGTATAAGTTTTTGTGTGCATGTATGGTGACCGGGGGGAGGACCTTTGGGGCCCAGGGAGGGCGTTTGGGGATCCGGAGGCCCTTGAGGATTGAGTGGTCTTTTGGGAGCCCAGGGGACCTTTGTGGACCGGGGGAGGGCCCTTGGGAGCCCGGTGGTCTTTTGGGAGCCCTGTGGGCCTTTGGAGGTCCGGGGGGGGCAGTTGGGGGCCTGGGGGACATTTGGGGACCGGTGAAGGGTCTTTGGGACCCCGTTGGTCCTTTGGGAGCTCGATGGGGCTTTGGGGGGCCCGGGGATGGCCTTTGTGGCACAGGGAGGGCTTTTGGGGGTCTGGTGGACCTTTGGGGACCGGGGAGGGCCTTTGGGGCTCGGGTATAGCCTTTTTGGGGTCTGGGGACCCTTTGGGACCCCGTTGGTCCTTTGGGAGTCCGGTGGACCTTTGGGTGCCGGGGGAAGGCCTTTGGGGGTCCGGGGGGCCAGTTGGGAGCCTGGGGGACCTTTGGGAACCGAGGGAGGGCCTTTGGAAGTCTGTGGAGGGCCTTTGGGATCCCGTTGGTCCTTTGGGAGTCCGGTGGACCTTTGGGTGCCGGGGGAAGGCCTTTGGGGGTCCGGGGGGCCAGTTGGGAGCCTGGGGGACCTTTGGGAACCGAGGGAGGGCCTTTGGAAGCCTGTGGAGGGCCTTTGGGATCCCGTTGGTCCTTCGGGAGCTCGATGGGTCTTTGGGGGACCCGGGGATGGCCTTTGGGGGTCTGGGTGGGCCTTTGGGGGCTCCGGTGGCCCTTTGAGAGCTTGGGGGGGCCTTTGAGGACCGGGGGCTTCCTTCGGGGTTGGGGTGGGGTATGAGAAGCCTTTGGGGTAGGGGTAGAGGACCTCACAACACTGTTAAAATACAACTTGTGTATTATAACGACCACACTCAAAACCTCTTCCAAAATCTCTTCAAAAATCACCTTTTAAAATGTCTCTAGCTGTTTCGCCGAAATAGTTCCATAAAATAGCCAAAACGGTTTCGCCAAAATTAACCCTAAACGGAATTTCGGCATGTTCCTTTTGTTTGGCATCTCTGCGCCAATGCATTTCAAATTATTTGGAAACCTTTTCGCGCGCTAAGATCAATACGTCTGCTCGGAAACGATTCTCTTGTTAGAAACAACAAATTAATTTCCCTTTCGTGAATCAATTCTCTTTAGAACAACAAATTAATTCCCCTTCCCTGTCAATCAATCAATCATGACATCATCTGTCATCTAAACTGTTTCTCGGGAACATTTCTGTTCGAAATCCAAAGACATTAATTAACTTCGCGCCGGAGACAATTTGATTAATGACTGATAGTGCATGTATTTCCCGGGAACTCGTAACATTTGGCTTGGAAACAAATTCTATTTCCGGATCATAACATCTGCCTCGAACAGGAAGGAAATGTCATTAACTGTTTCCGGGAACCTCATAACATCTGGTTCGAATAACAATAACAACATTGACCTTGACATTTGGCTCGGAAACGACAACAACATTGACCCCATTAACCACGTGTTCTCTCTAATGACTCTGTTCAAAACAACATTGACCTTGGCATTTTGCCTCGGAAACAATAACAACATTGACATTCGCTGAGGGCGTGCCAAAAAACACACCTGGTGAAAGAGGTCATTGACCCCATTACGCAATCATTCTCCCTAATGACTCTATGCCCATATATGGTGTGGTCGTAGGAGTAGCGCCCCCATCTCTACTCGTATTTTCCCGAAATGCATCTGATAGAAACTTAAGATGGCCATTTGTTGTCGTAGATACTTTGAAAAAATCTCGTTCGATTGGAAATTGAAAGGGCTAGTACGCTTTTTAATAGTCAAAAGTGATTGGAGGCAGGCACGTACGCAGGAATTTGTTTCGGTGGGGGGGCCAATTTGTTTCGGGGGGGGGGGGCAAATCCTTCAAACCCATTATTCTGTGACAAAAATCAGAAAATTATGGGAAAATGAAAAAAATTGTGAGATTTCGGGGGGGGCCTGGGCCCGGAAGCCCCCCTGCGTACGTCCCTGATTGGAGGGCAACTAAAAAACTAAAAAAAATCCTCCCCTGAATACATCACTATACTTACCAATAATGTAAACAATTGGCAAAGTTCATAGCTTGCAGCCCTTCCCCTGGGGACTTTGGGGATTACGTAGTCCTCAAAGACATAGTTATTAGATGTTTCGACTATGCTGAAAAAAATGGCTATCTCAAAATTTTGATCCGGTGACTTTGGGAAAAAATGAGCGCGGGAGAATTTTTTTGGTCACTTAAAAGGGCATTAGAACTTTTAATTTGCGGTCAAAGGAGCCCTCTCTCAAAATTATAGGACCACTGGGTCGATAAGGTCAAACATGAAAAAAAAAACTCATCCGTGATCTTTATCCTGGCAAAAAATACAAAATTCCACATTTATGAAGATAAGAGCTTGAAACCTCTAGAGTAGGGTTCTCTGGTACGCTGAATCTGATGGTGCGATTTTCATTAAGGTTCTATTTCATTAAGATTCTTTTAGGGGGTGTTTGATCCTTTTTCCGAATAAAGGGCAAATTTTCTCAGGCTCATAACTTTTGATGGACATGACTAAACTTGATGCATCTATTTGTATCGAATTTCAGTTTTTTAGAGTCTCGGTTACTATTGAGCCGGGTCGATCCTTACTTACAGTTCGTTACCACGAACTGTTTGATAAAATTTGCCAATTTTTAACGTATACTATTTGTTATTGGGAAATGTACAGACTTTTTTTAGGGTGGGGAGTTTGTGCTTGGCGTGGGTTTCCATAGGGAGGTAAATTCTAAGGGGTGAACTTTCCAGAGGAAATTTTACACTGGGGGTATTTGACAGAAATCCTATACAAAATTCTTTTTATTTGTCTTACTTTCTCTTTGCCAACTCAATTTCGTATGTGGAGATGTTCTGGGGGAAATTTTCAGAAATTTTCAGCGGGTTTGAATTTCCGGGAAAAAGTTTCCACGGAAGGGGGAATTTCCGGAGCGATTAGAATTTAAATTTTGTTTTGAAATGAAAGTATACTAAGGAGAATTTTCCCGGCTGAATTGTCCGAAAGGTATTTAAGGGGGGGGGGGGGGGTCAGCGAGGATAAAATTGTCCGGGTAAAATTTTACGTGGGAGAAACTTTCCACGGAGGAATTTCCCGTGAGGGGAGGGAATTTTTCATAGAGTGTAAGCCAAATTTACCAGCATTATCTGAAAAACGATCAAAAATCAAATTTAAAAAGCACGTTTTTTCAAGTGGAAGTAAGGAGTAATATTAAAACTCAAAATGAACATACTTTATTCTGTATATAATGGGGCACCCCTCCTCAATACCTTGCTATTTATGCTAAAGTTTGACTGTTTGTCCCAATTCTTTAAAAAAGACTTCTGAAACACAATTAGAATAGGAAGCTTTTAGGTTTAATAGAATAGGAAGCTTTTTAAAAGTGCTAAAAACTTTAGCGTAAAGAGCAAGATACTGAGAAGGGGAGAACCCCATCATATACGGAACCATATTTGTTCGTCTTGAGTTTTAATGTTGCTGTTTACTTTCAGTTGAAAAAACTTGTTTTTTCTACTTAATTTCACTTGAAAAAATCTTAGTCGCTTGACTAGCTTCAAAATGAGAACATTGTTAGTCGTTAGATTTTGGGGGATGGTTGACCTTTTTTTATTTAGATTTATTTTTTTAACTTTTTATTTAAAAAAGTTAGTTTACTTTTAGTTGTTTTACTTTTACCAGTTAATTTCTTCTGCCTTGTTAGCTTTTTTAATTTTTCCAATGTCGGTTTTGTTTCATTTTGACCTCCACGTTTTCTGATTCTATCTTTTTTTTTCTGGTGTAAATCGTTTACATTTTCGTTCAGAAAATTTGATCTTAATTTTTTTTTAGATTTTCTCTAATATTGCTAAAGAAGGGAAATAGTTGTCTGCTTGAAATATTCGTTTTGTTGCATCCAGTATTTTATTTGGCTTTATAAAGCCCCATTCTCGCTTTTCTTCTCGTTTATTTTTTTTATTTTTTTTTTTTTGCGATGGCAGGCCAATGTGGTTTACGAAATAATCCTCGTCATGCCTATGGAAAGAATTATACCAAGATTTTTATTACATTCATACCTCTTGTTAGGAAGAAAGCTAATTTGATCAATCAACAACATTTTCGCCATTTATGCTAAAAACAAACATATTTTACCCAATTCAGTAAAGCCTTCAAATCATTTAAACACGCATAGACGCGACGTCAAACGCGCAAACACGCAACGTCAGTTCACAGAACGTATGGTTTTTATTCTATCCAGTATTTACGTGGGCCATCAACGTATTTTGATCAATATAATTTGATCAGCCAACAACATTTTCCCCATCTATGCTAAAAGAAAAATATTTTATCCAAGTCAGTGAAGCCTTCAAATCATTTAAAGACGCATAGACGCAACGTCAGTTCACAGAAGGTATGGTTTTTTTTCTATCCAGTCTTTTCGTGGGCCACCAACGTATTTTGATCAATATAATTTGATTAGCCAACAACATTTTCTCCATCGATGTTCAAAAAAACGCATTGTACCCAAGTCAATGAAGCCTTTATTTCATTTAAACGTTCATTTCATAAACGTCAGTTGACAAAACTGGCGTTTTGAAGTTATGTTTTTTTCTATCCAGTATTTTCATTGGCTTTATAAAACTCCATTCTCGCTTTTCTTCTCTTTTGTTTTTGGGTGATTCAAGATTCTTCAAAAAAAGAGATAAAAAAACAATTAGCAAATCTCAAAAAACTCAGCCAGTTAGATTTATTGTAATATAGTTATATAGTTCTAAATGATTCACTAACAAAATTGTAAAACTTGCATTCAAGACTCATATGCAAAAGTGACCGCACAGTTGATTCAAGAATATTTTTTTTCAAAAAAATCCATAATATCCACAATCCTCAATATATATTACAAATCTAAATCAGCAAAACATCTTCTTTTTCACTTTTCTCATTTGTTTATATAGAATTAACCAACGTTAGCCTCAATAGACCCCATAAAATACTTGATAGTTTAGGAATTTTAAACCCCTCAATATTGACTTTCAATTAACCATTCAATACTGGAGTTTCACTAAGCTTCAGTAACGAAAATTAGAATAAAATATATTGCTAATAAGCCGTTTTCATTAAGAATGGCTTCCTGTTCCACGTTGTCTTCGAAAACTATAGTTATTTATTGCATAGTTACCTTAGTGTCCAGGGGCGTACCCAGAAGGGAGTGGCTAGGGAACTTAAACCACTATCAGAAGAGGGATTTCAAACGATGAGAATGTATCCCAAAACAGTCAATCCTGTTTTTTTGTCTTTTTTTCCACGGCACACTTGCATAGCTACAAGTGAAACCTATACACATTTAAGCATTATGATAAGCCATGTCCTCCTAAAAAATAGTTAGGATTTGACATCCCTCCCGCTGGAACGAAATTTTGGACGGACGTTATAATCCCTCCCTCCCCCGTGAAAAACTTATGTGTACAACTCTGATTATGTCTACTGAGTCGTATGCGTATACACCTTTGCAGGTCAACAGGTCATACATTTCACTGTCTGGAAAGTGCTGTTTAAGCAAGGGAAAGCTATCAAAATTGTCGCTTTTCTGCACTTGAATCAATTGACTCAATGCCTTGGGAGAAAACTAAAAGAATCTAAAAACCTGATTTTATTCCAACACGTATGCCTATTATTTTCTACCTGCCATTTCAGCTCGAGAAGCAACAACTTCTCGGCCGATTTGGGAATAATGTTATAGGTAAATGAATTATTTACCCATGGACTGTCTACTCCCCCTCCCTCCCTGTGCATACGTGCCAGTGCCGGTAAAATAAATTTTAAATCATAATTTGAGTTGTGGATAAAAACAGGGATAAAAAACTGCTGGCTAACATTTAATTTACACGATTGATGCGCTACCCCTCTAAAATTACTATCCCCAGAGGATATTTCCTGCCACAAGTGATTATGGTCTCTGACTTTCCCCCTCCCCCCTCTTTTCCCTTTAGTCCCCTTATCCCCCTCTACAAACTCTCCCTTACAAACCCAACATATTTTTTGATTTTTAATCGCGAGACGATCCTCTGCAGACAGCACCGTTGGGTAATGGGTATTATCAAACGAGAAATAGCGCCATTAGCTGTGCCAATTAGTTTAGTCAGTGCCTTGACCATGCACTCCCCCTCATCCAATGTTTCTACTATTTCTAACAACCGCATGGTGTTAGAACTGTCTCTTTGCGCATGGGCATAGGACACTGCAATAGCTTGATGTTCTTTGATTCGGTTTGGAAATCGAGGATCGTTCACCTCCACCAGCTTAGCTTCACAGTCCAAAGATATTTTGTTGCACTGGAGGAGTGTGTTTTGAAAATTTTTAAAACGTAAAATGGCCCTATCCCCTGAAACCGTTTCCACTGTCTGGTAGCCATGCCGTCTACAATGCTTCGATCCCGTAGTTTTATATCACTACGGAATCGAGAGATGCATGTCAGACAGTAGAAACTTCCCCCCTTTTCTTACCCTCCCCCAGAACTCTACTGATGTCTGTGATCGGGTTAAAATGGCCAATTGAATTGGCAAGGTCAATAGATGGTGGTGTATACAACAACCAAACCCAGTGTTTGACCAATTCATTTGATGGGCCCCTTACTGGGAAACCACCCCCTTCTATTTTAAACGAACCCCATCTTCAAATTCAGTTTCATACTGAACCACAGTAACGCCGATATTTAAATGGACATTAGCCCTTTCAAAAATATCAATGGATCTTAGCGTTACTGGGTATTTTCCTTCTAAACAAGAGAAATCTACAATGGGAAATTGGACCCGTCCTTCCCATGTACAGCCCAATCGTCTAAATTCGTCTTGGTAGCGTCATCTGCTAGAGGCTGAAATGCTGATATGAGGAAAGCATACTTGAAACATTTTTGACCTGTTTCAAAGCAGATCCGCTGGACACAACGACAACCTACTAAATCCGGATTATATTTTAAAACTGTATCCCTATCATATCCCCCACCTGCCCCCCCTCTTAAAATAAAATCTTTCTTAAATTTACAAATATTCAACCTTAAATTTTCAACAAAAAGAACTACAGAGCCGCTCCCATTTTCATTAAAGTTCTCAAGATGCGCAATAATTTGACCTACCCACTCGCAAAAAACACCCTCAAAATTTTCTAAATTCGGATAGATCAAACGCATCTCGGAGTGTATATAATGGTGGTAAACTTCTCTTTTCCCCTCATTTAAATAGAACACCTTTAAAACAATAGAAACCTTAATTGAATCCCTCCCCTCTCCCCATAATTGAATTTGGTTCTCCAGCAGTGCCCGAATTTTATCTACATAGTCATGCACAATTTCTACGGGGTCAAACACAAATTTTCCCCCATAAGTGAATTAAATGGATCCCCAAAAGTCGCAGTGTAGACAACTGTAGTATTTAATATCAAATTTGACAGCTGAAAGTCTGGAAATGTTGTAAATTGGACATTACCCCCCTCCCCCTCTTGTATATTGTCACTGCCCCCTCCTCCACATTGTTCAACAATAGGGCTATGGGAAACAATTTCATTTGTTTGAACTATGTTCATGTAATCATTGGGGGCTAGAGGATTCCCAGGTAATTCATTTGTAAAATCGTCCAAAAGCTGTAGTGTATTTTGACTCAAGTCTCCCTGCTCAACTGTGCTATTATCTACATTTAAAATAAAATCATTTTAAAAATCATCAATATTATCAGGTATTTCATTAACGATACCACTCCATGGTGAATTGTTAGGGAGCTCCACCGGTGCGTCCTCCCCTCCAAATGATGAGGACGGCGACAAGGAATAAGGGACCAATGGTCCAACCTATAAATGAAAAATAGCTTATTTTCAAAGTGTTCAAATCACCCCTACTGTTTAAAATTTGGATTATTATTTACGTATTATTTAAAACGTGCTTAGTAGTAGTAGTAGCAGTATGCACATAGTAGCATTTGGTTAATTCACTGTTCCTTACTCTATCGATATTCTGAAAGTTCCAATTTCCAACTTAATATAAGATATTTACAATCTAAAACGCATTACATAGAAGACAATTTGATTTTGTTAAACAACTCCACCCCTCCCAATTTCCACTATTTAATGCCCCCCCTCTGAGCGGTCCAGCGGGCCACCGCAGCGCTTCCTGAGGCGCTTCCCGCGACGCTTCTCGCAGCGCTTCCCCCGGCGCTTCTCGGACCCTCCGGCGCTTCCCGGGCTCCGCGGCTCCCCACCTTAATATAAGATATTTACAATCTAAAACATGACATAGTAGGTTTTGATTTTGTTCAAACAATCCCTCCGAATAAAATTTCATGTTAATACTCTTTATCTGCTTTGGAAAAAAATGATTTGAAATGGATAGCCATCTCCTGTCATGATGCACAGCTCGTTCCGATAGAAAGTTTTTTTTTTAAGAAATTTGTAGAGGCAAGATTCGTTTATATCGCAATAGAAATTACCTAACCTTACTATGACCAGAATATAGTGCCTTTTTTTGGCTTCACTAATCTAATTTAGCAGGGTGAATGCATGCACTTGACATGATTCAAAAGGGAGAACATTATATTTCCTTTGGGGAGAAAAAATCTTTTAATATCTCTAAGATACACTTTTACTGTGTTCAAAAATGGTGAAAAGAAAAGGCCTAAAAAAACATTGGAAGAAATAGGTAGATATTTCTATAACTAGAGGTAAAAATGCTTACATTTCCAAATTCCGTCTGGGCTTGGGTGTCGGATGGTCCAGGTAGCGTGTGTTGGAGGGCAACCTCATGATTTTGTGTAGTTCCTGAGACCCTCGATAATGTTGGATAAGAGGATGACGGGTAAGCTACCTCACAATTTTCCGCAACTGCGGCATTGAAAGCAACCATCCACTCTCTTTTTGGTTTTCGGCCTGGCTGTATTGTTGCCTTTGCAGATGAAGCTTGGGCAGGCAGTGTAGAGCTAGAGGGCATCGGACAGCGGCCATATTGTATAACTGACGCCCTCACATGGGTTTTATCATGGAACCTAGCTCTCTTACTGGGAGGCGACGGGCATTCTTCACAATTTGCCTTAAAAGAAGAGAAAAAAGTTAGTATCGAAATAATTTCCTCCTTTTTTACAGAAGGAAAATTAGTACCCCCATCCACATAGCCATAATTTTTTCTAGAAAAGCATTTATCACTAAGAAAACCCCTCCCCAGTATTTTCAGTAAAGCAAAAAGTAAAAATATACTGAACTCAGAAATCAAATGCTATTTTAATTAATTAAAAAAGCTTATTCATAGACATCCCAGCCCCCTTACTTTTCATGCAAAGAAACACTTTGTTTTCATTTTACAATAATGGCGATACAATTGAGGCATGTCCACCTCCCCCCTTTCACCAATGTCCTAAATATATTGTTAGTAATTATTTTTGGAAATAATCCCGTTTCACTCCTCCAAATACAGGTTGCGAATCCACAAGCTTAATAAACAGCAATCTCTTTTTGCTTAAAACTGTTTTAATTTGACGGAGAAAAACAATAAGTTTTCTCATTGAAACCTTTTGGTTAAGTCGCTAACGTAAAGGATTAACAAGCAGGAAGTGCAATTGTGGGGTGTCAGCTAATTATCACCTGTTTAAATCATTGCGGAAAAATGTTTTTAAGTCAAGTAAACGGCGGCGGTGGCTTAAATGGAAACGGTATATTAATAGCTAAGGGATAGACAGAAGTTGAATGTCACTTTTTGATAGGCTTACAGAAAGAATAAATTTATCGAAAAAAGAGAAATATTTCTATTGGAAGAATTGTACTTGTAAAAACAGTGGGGGGTTTTGAGGGGGGGGGATGCGGTAAAAAGAACATATTTTATGTTTTCTAGTGAGTATAAAGATAGCATGGTGGAGGAGTTTGTACTGGAGTGGGAGGGGGGACTTACCCCGCTATACTGGAGGGTGACCAATGAAAATAATTTTATTTGAAAATAAAAAATGAAAATGTACTCACATTGCTAATTGTGGCTGCCAAGGCTTCAAGCTCATCAATAATATTTAGTGTTATATCCATTGTGTCCTGGAACTTTCTGATAATTTAATCACAATGCATGTCCGTTATATACGAAATCTCAAGGGCGAATTGTTATGTAATGGGGAAAATCATATGTAAGCGAGTCTCTGATTGGCTGAGAAGGAGATGTATCCGAGTCTCTGATTGTCTGAGAAGGATGCATGTACTTCCGGTTTCCTATTCCTGGATCTTAACATTCGCCCCGAGCGTGCACTTGGCCAAACAACAAAGAAGCCATATTTGTTTCTTAATTCCCCTTTCGTAAATCAATACATTCTCCCCACCGATTATGTAAATCAAGTTCTCGGAAATGCACTTCCCCCTCGAGTCCTAGATCAATACATTGCCCCTAGCGATTATGTAAATCACCCCCCAGTGTCATAAATCAATAATTCCCCGAGTGATTATGTAAATCACCCCTCATGTCATTACACGTGGCCAAACAACAACAGATCGATAATCCTTGAATAAATTATGTAAAAAAGTTGTAGGTGGCAGCAGGGGTGAGGGGTGGGAGTCAATAAGGCCTTTCTACTTTTATGAAGGAATGATGTCCAATTTCTTTCGGAACGAGGAGAATCTGAACAGAAACAACCTGAGCCAGAAAGCATATCTGCAAAATATCTGCAACAGTATCAATAGATAGGATACTACTAACGATAAGCCAACTTTGAGCTTCTAGTCAGCATCAGTTCCAACGTATTCATAGGTGAGGGGTTATGTTGAGTCAAAAGGAGTCAATTAAACGGGGCTGAGTTAAATGGGAGTTCATCTGAGGGGGGGGGGGGTCGAGTTAAACAAGGGTTCAGTGGTACAGGGGTCAAGCTAAATGGGGGTTGAATCGCACAAGGGTTCAGCTGAATTACGATTAAGTTGTATGGGGTATTAGTTTTACGGGTTTGGGTTTGATAAGGGTTGCCACCAGAGCCATTCCTAGGGTTGGTGGTGCCCAGGGAATAATTAATTACAGCGCCCCCTCTCGACTGAGATATAAGCAAAAAAAGCCGAATCAAAGCAAAAATTGAACTCCTGTTTAATTGAACCCGACTCAATTGAACCACCTTTCATCACAAACCCGTGATGAAATGTTACCTCCCCTCCCCCCACCCCAAGCCACGGTGCCCGGGGCAACTGCCCAAGTTGCTCCACTCCTCCTAGGAACGGTTCTGAGTGGAACGGGAAATGAGTCGAATTGAGCTGAATGATGTTTTTTTTTAAAGGGGTTTGTGATGAAAGCTGTGCAATTTAGCCGCATTCAGACAAATGGGATTTCAATTAGACACAAACCGTCTCATGTGTGTCTCTTAGGACTTAAACACATTTTTTGAAAATCGTTATTGCCAACCGCAGATTAGAATTCTAGCATGAAGAACATAGTTGACAACGGTTTCACTTAAGTACTTTTTGTCACACTTCTTTGATCACTGCAGAACTGTCGTATGTATGACATGTAAAATCGTGCTTTTCTATGGAAAGTCTGACTTTCCGAGGAAAGGTCACATCAAAGAGCGAAAGATTTTTATGGTCACTTGAAAAACGATTTTAAGCTTTAAAAAGGTAAAAAAAAGAAGTTTGCCAAAAGTAACCTCAGTATTATAAATGAAAAAAAAAGTATAGATCCATGTTAAACTTAAGACCACCATAAAAAACTCCTATGATTAGACCCAGGCGCCGTGCCGATGAGGGAAGACCGGTGGTGGCGGAGCCAAAAACAGCGTGCAGCCACCGCTGGTAAGATGTCGGCGGTGCGCCGCCGGCGCGGTCAATGTTTACCGCAAACATTAATGTTTTCATCGGTCTTTCTCAAATCACAGCTTAAATTTACAACAGATTCGAGCCTATTCATGAGTTCAAAACTTCACAAGTCATTGGCTGGAAACTGGTCTTCTTCGTTATTCATCAAGAGAAGTAGAAATCTGGTAGAAACGAAATGGCTGTGGCGTTTCAGAACCCTTGCATAATAGTTGAAGTAACTATTAGCTATGTATTCTTAACATAAATAATTATCAAAATTAGTAGGTTTTTTTTCATCGAGCATTACTGCATACAAAACTTCAAATACCGTATCACAAAATTCGTCAGTTATCTGGGTAAAAACTTGGAATATAAGTTTGAACTTAGAAGCTTAATTTTTTCATAATGCCCTTTCCCTATATCTGTTTTGTCACCTTTAAAACAGTTGAAATAGGCAACTTTGATATTGATTGGTTTCTTTTGCTCTTTTGGATTCCTAAAAAGCCTTCCTTGTATTAAAAACTGTTTTTTAATAACAATAAAAAAAAAATACATTCTAAGGTTTTTTGGCTTCTTTATAGAATATATGTCATGTAGGCTAAGACTGAACTGCTGCTTTTTTATTGCTTTTGGCTGCTTTTTTGGATATTATTCATTTTTTCTTTGGGGGATTCATTCAAAATTATAAACTCATAAACACCTAATATCAGCTAAATTATAACTGCATCTAAAAGGAGTAAATTTATCGAATTGAAAAATGCATGACAAGCACTTCACATGAGAACACTTCAATTACAATGAAACAAAAAACACTTAGTGGTTTATTCGGTATGAAGAAAAATGAAGTGCCAGCTATTTTCTTAGGTAAAAAATGGAAAGCTCATCCGTTTTAAATGTAATTAAATGAAATAATATGGAGACTAAAGTAGCTACAGGCAGATGTTGAGATTTTCTTCCTAGTTCGTCACTTTTAATCCAAGCAAAGTGTTAGGAGACTTAATATCAGTTATTGAGTTTAAGCTTTGATTTCCAAATGCTCACAAAAATCACCATATTTAAGAAAGTCGCAACAATAAGTCACCTGTGGTCAAAATACTCAAAGACTCCTCTTTGATCCCCACCCAGGCTCAAAGCTTCTGCTATGGTCATATCCATGGAAATCTCCAAAGAGTTTCTTTTTAAAATAAATTTCAAGCATAGTTAGGGGTATTTAGCCTTTTTTGCTTTTTTTCAAAGCTTTGAAAAAAGTGTTATAATATTCCAAATGTTACATTTGTTATATTTGTGCATATTTTTGGTCATCATTTGTGGGGTAATCGAATTTTTGAAACCACTGTAGATACGTAAGAACGTTGCAACATCCAGTACCCTGAGGTCATAAGACTGTCAAAGACTCCTCCTTGAACCTCCCAAATTGAAAGCTTTTATTATGACCTGGCCTTTTAATGTAACTTGGGCACTGGACCAAGGGCGGCATTGTCAATCGAGCGCAACGTTAGGGGGGGATGTCGATATCGCTTTTGTCACTCCAATTCGTTTTAGTGTGAATCTGCCTGGTACTTATGAATTAGTGTTTTCGAAGTAAACTCGTTTCATCAATAAAAAAAAAAAACGGGTTGGACGCATGTGTCCCTTTCCCTTTGGACGATTAAACTATACAAGTGCTGTATCAAGTACAACTCACGAAAATCTTGTTAGTTTTTGTCAACTTTTCAATTTTTGTCATCCCTGCTTTCAATAAAAACAAAAAAAATCAAGGTACTATCACTTAAATAAAATAACTCCCTATGCCCCCCCTCTCTGGATACCATCTTGATAGGATACAGTCTCTGCTTTAAATAAAAAAAACAATTAACTTATTGGAATCCCTGCCTTCAAAAAAAAAAGAATTCGAGGTATTATAATTTAAATATGATAGCTCCCTACCCCCCCCCCTCTGGATACCACCTTCATAGGATGCCATCTCTGCTTTAAATACAAAAATAAAAACAAACTTTTTGGCATCCCTACTATCCATAAAAAATTTCGAAATATTTTCACTTAAATGTAATGCCTCCCTACCCCTCCCCCCTCTGGATACCACCTTGATAGGATACTGTCTCAGCTTTACATTAAAAAAATAATTTGCTTAATAATTAACTAGGTCACTATATGGTTCAAACAAACACGCAAAATAACGTTTAACAGCTTAGTGTTGCTTGAAAAAAAATTGAGGGTATGAATGAAGGGGTACAAAGACAACAACAAAAATGTCGAAATTATTCAGATATACCTCAAATTGTTGGAAAACTGAGTCATAGATTTGCCATGGAATTCAATAAGATCCAAAGAATCTAATTAAAAGGGAGCATACACATAAGCCAAATTACGCCAGTAGCCTATGAGAAATTGTGAAATAGCCAAGACAATGAACTAGTCTTAATGAGGGGGGTGCCTGGGTCTATAAAAATATTTCAATGGTTTCCCAGGGAATTTGATATAACTTTCTTCCGTTTACACTTTAAATGAAAAAAAAAATATCTTTTTGGCCTCCCTGTTTTCAATAAAACAAAAATGAGGTATTATCATTTAAAAATAATAGCCCCCTATCCCCCCCTATAGGCAATAAATTACATTTTCTTATGAATCATATTTTAGGAGTAACTTCCGTTTCAATTTTTAATTCCCCAACCTTGTACATAGCTTAGACTATAGCTAAATTTTGTCTCAATAGAAGGGTTTTTTTGGAAGGGGGGTAAAATTTTTTCAAAAAGAAGATAGTATTTTCTTTAATCTATCAGGCGTTCAACAATTGAGCATTAAACATTAAGAAAATCTTATCTAAAACAGCAAAAGAAAAAAATATTCTTCTAACTTGCAATTCATCTGTAGAAACAATCTGTCGGCTATCAATTTCAAAATCCAACTGAAGGCTGAAGCTGTATAGTAGTGAATGCGTTCTATAATTCTATTCATCTTAAAAATAAAATTCTTGACTACGAATGATGTAAGAAATGGCAATTGGGAAACTGCATTCAATATGATTTAAATTCATTTGATAAATTGTGGTTGTGGCAAACTACAGTAAAACAAAAATAAATAGCATAGAAGAATCGACCGCAAAACAGCCTCCCTTGAAGGTTAGGCTTCTCCAAATTTCTTTTCAAGGGATAATTCCCCAGTGCCACAAAGAAATAGAACACAAGAACCCACTAGGCAGAAAAAAGTACGTTTTCAGCCCATTAAACCAATCAATTATGGAAGTAGTTCCACAATTGTAAGATGCTATAACTGTAATCGATCTGGGCATATCGCGAGAGAGTGCTGTTCCAGGACCAGAGACATAACGGTACCAGGGAATGCCGTCGGTAATACACAAAATTATCGCAACCATTTGTTCGGGAGAACAAATTTTAGCGCCAGTGGTGCACAAGGCTATAGCCAGGGAAGATTGCACCCACCAGTACCTCACAACGCGTACCAACCGAATTTGTATAACCCTCCGCCCAATAGACAAAATAATTATCGATTCAAAAACCCAAATACTCGTCAAAGCCAATATAGTGCAAGAATGGTATATAGAAATCCCGAAAATTTGCCGACGAGAAATGCAAATTTTTCAAGCAGACGGCATTTGCAGTCGACACCAGCACCCGGCACTGTCGCAAGAAATCCAAATTACCGTAATAATACATGGCAAAACCGTTAAACAAATGTAAATCATTTGGCTAGAGATTCCATGGGCATATCTGAATCTCTATTTCAGACACCGACGTATGAAGACACCGACGTATCAGGCCCCTCAGAAGAAAAAATGGACCCAGAGGGGGCCTAGAATATTTTATAGGTCCAACCCAATAGTAGTACCGTCCTTTAGTGATAGTAATAATAAATTACCTATATTTAATGATTTTTGTGTGGCAAATGTTTACTTTAAGACCCTAATTGACTCTGGTGCAACGGTTAATATCATAAACTCATTCGTATCTAATTTAAGTTGCCTCCGCATATTAGGCGACCGAAGAATGTAAATAATCCCAATTTAACTAGTGTAACGGGCATAAATTGGACACAAGAGGTTCAATTCGCCTAGACGTAAAAAGGGATAATAGAGTTTTTCCGACAAACTTTTTAATATGCAACAATTTTCATATGAAGCCATTATAGGCGCAATTTTTTAAAGGGCTAATAAGGTATTATTAGACGTAGCAAACAAAAGGCTCGTATACCCGGCAAATACCCCTTCCCCTACTTTAAGAAATTGTAACAGAGGTTGTGAAGAGGGTGTAACAGTAAATAAAATTTCTGGCGGTATAATGTCACAATCTTTTGAACCTCATGTCTCGCTACAAAGAGGACGTGGCATAACCAGAAATTCGCTTTCTTATTCTGAGCGATATTGGAGAAGTGAAGCGAATTTAAATAATAAATGGGATGAATCTGCAAAAATTAAAATAGGAGATATGCGACAGTATAGGTCAAACGAAATCAAGAAAATAGTGGAATTGTGGAACAAAAATAGTAAAACTCAATGTGAAGCCGCAAGATGCCGCAAAGACGCAGAAAAGCACCAGTATGAATCTAATAGACAATAATAGTGAAGAGAAATATTACGGGTTCATGATACGAAAAACAATAATCCCCCCCCAAAAAAACGATGCAAAGAATACAAATATCACAGATGATTGAACCAGTGGATAGCAAATCCGAAATATGGCTTGCGATCCCGTCAAATGAAATTCCTGAAAATCTGTTATGCGAAGAACAGATTATATCGTACGACAAAGGAGAAGGTTTTATTTGGGTAACTAATAACCATGAGAATGATACAATTACGATAAAAAAGGGAACATGTCTAGTTCAAATCCAATTTATCTCGGAGAATGATTTAAATAGATGGGAAAATTCCAAAAGAAACCTAGTTAACGGCATTAAAACCTCAATTAACAAATACCCTTTAACTAAATCGCAATTTTTAAACAAATTTAATATGGATCATATTACTGACTTGGAACTCAAGAAAAAATGAGGTGATTTATTATGGAAATTTAAAGATGTATTTTCCGCATCCGAAGATGACATCGGACTGATACCGTTTTATGAACATTCAATTTTAACAACCAGTAATCCCGTCGCGAAACAGCCATATCGTATACCGTATAAGCACAAAGAGTGGTCAAAAAATAAAATTCATGAACTGGAGAAAAATGAGATTATACGTCCCAGTATAAGTCCGTAATCAGCACCAGTGATTCAGTACTTTAGTACTTTAGTACTAATCAGTACTTTAGAAAATTCGTGCGCAATTACGCCAAAATTGCGAAACCACTCACGGAATTAACTAAAGGGAACTCCCAAAATATCGCCTGGTCCCAAGAAGCTCAAACTTCCCTAGACCGTCTCAAAAAGGCACTCACTTCGGAACCAATCTTATCGCTGCCTGATTTTGAAAACGGACAATTCGTGGTCACAACCGATGCTAGTTCAAAAGGCATTGGTGCTAATCTTTCGCAAATAATACCCATAGGAAACCCTGATCCTTTACAAGGACCGACTAATCAAAAAAACAGAAAAAGTTACATGCTATTCGAGTAGAACTTTATCAAAGGGCAAAAGTAACTATTCCGCCACAAACCTTAGAATTATTATGTATAATCCACCATTTGGATAAATTTAGACATTATTTAATTGGTAGAAAATTTATACTACGTTCAGACCATAAAAGCTTGCAGTACCTGCGCAGTTTTAAAACCCCCACGGGAATTCTAGCTAGATGGATTATAAAAATCCAAGATCTAGATTCCGAATTTGAATATTTAAAAGGTAAGCAAAATGCAGCTTGTGACTTCTTGAGTAGATTCCCAGAAAATACTCGGTCGGAGATGAAAAGCAACAAATTTTTATTTTCTGAAACCGAGAGACCGAGGACGCCGTCGGAAGCCGAGGAGAACGATATTAACGCTATCAATACTAAGAGTAAACATGAATATAAGAAAAACAAAGTCAAAGACATAATAAAGAAAAATAAGGATAACTATTGTCCCTTGTCTTTAGAAAATATAAAAAGAAATAAAAAAAGGACGAAATTTGTTTAGCACTTATTAATTATTTTTTGAATGATGATATGTAACCAGATAAAATTCAAAACTCTTAGAAAAGAAATAGATAGTTTTTACTATGATCTTGATGAAGAAATATTATGCAGAATTGTGACTGCGGAGGCAAATAGAAACCAAACTTCAATAATACCTGTATTACCCCAAAACTTAATAATACCTGTCTTTGAATATTTTCATTCAGATACAGGTGGACATTTAGGAATAACGAAAACTTTCCATAAATTAAAAAATATTTTTATGTGCCGTCGGCGTTAACAAAACTTAAGGAATTTGTGAGCACATGGGAAGCGTGTAACTTAAGAAAAAAACCCAAGCTTATCCTAATCCTCCAATGGGAAGAGTCCCGGTAGCGAGATTCCCCTTCGATATTGTGTCATTTGATTTGTATGGAACCAGTGGAGGTTTACCTGTTTCCAATAGAGGCCATACTTGTATTCTTTCAGTTATAGATCACTTTTCCGGATTTACTTTTGCAAAAGCATTAAAGAATCAAGGCGCGTACGCCACGAGTAAGGCGTTAGCAAAATTATTTTTAAAGTTTGGCATTCCAAACAAGGTTATAAGCGGTAACAGAAGTAATTTTGTTTCTAAGGTAACAAAAGATTTAATGAGTTTTCTTAACGTAGAGAAATTGGTGACATCCCTATATCACCCACAAGGTAATGGTAAAATAAAAAATAGGCATAAAATACTTTCGAATGTATTAAGCATTTATAAAAAGACAACAGGAACGACTGGGATCAATTCTTACCTGATTTAACTAACATAATCAATACTGCTTATTCAAAAACAACCAAAGAAAATCCTTTTTATTTATTATTTGGTCGCGACTTCAGAATACCGTATCATGACATTGTTGAGTCCCGAAAATATTATAATGACACGGAGGATTACAAATAAGAGTTCATAAATAGGATGAGAAAAACTTATAAGATAGTTAGGCAAGAGATGGAAAAATGTAAAATAAGCCAAGAGTTAAGAAACCAACCCAAAGTCAAGGAGAACATAGATTTTAAGATAGGGGATTGCGTCTGCCTAAAGAATGAGGCAAAGACGGAAGGCAAGAAACTTTCCAATAAATATTCTGGACCGTATAGAATAGTCAAAAAGTACGATAACGATTTTACTTTTAAAATGGTGAACCGCGATAATGGAAGAACTTACAAGGGACATATTAGCCGAATAAAAGAGCCAAATCTCCGGAAATATGGATATCGCGTCCCTCTTCTACCGAGTCGTCAGACGCAGAAAACGAACCCCCTAAATCAAGATTAGCCGAGTTAAAACCATTTAATTTCAAGCAAGATTATTTTGAAAATGATAGCGATGAGGAAAACTTTGAAGAATTTTTTGCCATGAAAAACCTAGTTATTCCTAAAAGAAAATCCCTAATACCAGTAAGAATAAATCACCCAATAGTCCAAAAAGTTCATCATCGGAAAGCGCAGGAGAATTAGATTATACGATATATCCGAAAACCCAATTTTTCCTGATAGAATTTCGACCCCTTGTCCCCCCGAAAGATTTCAAGACGATATGGTTTCCCCAGCAACCCCAATAGAGAGACCCCTGTCGCTACAGGAGGAATTGAACAGAGCTGTAGAAACTCCGGGTACTATTGTAAAGAAAACTCCTCCCAAAGATTCAATTAAAACAAATCTGCGAGAAGCTATGGATCTAATAAAGTTCCCCACAAAAACGAGGCAAAGTACATCGCCTTGGAATCAAACTCCCAAGGATGACCAGCAAGGACAATATCATGATATAACTGTGTCCAAGGTCAAGCCTAAACAATGGACTTCATGGAGGGAAACTCTAGTGCAAAAATTGCCCCACCCCCCTGAAGACATGGCATTTAAACAATGGCGGAACCCCGCAAAAACTTTTGATTCCACTCAGAGTTCTCAAGAGTCTTTCAAGTCCCCTGAATTGAAAACTCAAAGCGAGGATCTAGAGAATAAACCGTCTACTTCCAGAGGAGTAGAAATTTACGAAGGAAGGGCAGGTGATACCTCAAAAACGTGAAGTGCCACTTCTAAAAGTTCTAATGCGGAATCATCGGAAACCAGTTCCGCAGAATCTGATGGCGAATCAGACCATATGGTAGTTAAAGAAATAGTGAAATCAAAACTAACTTCTGCGGCCCCGCACGCAAAAGAAACAAAATTAAAGGTCAAGAATTTTTGAAAAAACAATACAATAAGTTTGATCTTATATCGCTAGCAAAACCTAAAAAGAAAAAACCGCAAGAAACAGAGGGAAAAAGTAACGACACAGTCAGGTAGAACGGTTAAGAAACCTGACAGATGGAAATATTCCTAATCAATGTAAAGTCAAATGTTCTTGTCGTAGGGAAGTAAATAAAATAGTAAATAAACAAATGTTGCAAAAATAGGTAAAATTAATTATAAATTCATGTTAGAAACAAACAAAAAGATGAGGCTTAAGAATATCATCATAATCCTCGTTGTTCACGCAGCAGCCCAAAATATTGTCAAACATGGAGCAATATTTAAGCATGAAAATTCACTCCTAGTTAGCCATAATGCATGGAAAATTTTTATGAAATTGGACCCCAAACCCTTCGAAACCTTGTTTCAACAAGTAACAAGACTAGAGAAAAACACGAATGAACTCAAAGAATCGATATTTGAATTCCTAAGGTCGGATAAAGGATTACAAACCAGTAAAATAATGCATAGTAAAGATAATAAAGAGTTCCCAATTCCGGTTATCCCAAAGCTAAAATCAAAATTCGTGATAGATGATTTTGATAAGAAAATGGCAGAAATTGACATGGCACTTGGAACGAGCACCAAGGAAGACAGAAGGAAAAGATCAGCGAATAATATTGAATATTTGTCGAGAGACTTTACTGCAATGAAATCTATACAAAACCCTAAATTACTGACTACAAGGAAAGGAAAACCTTGTGAGGGAAATTACGCAATGCTAAACGAACTACCAAGCCTATGGACTTTTCTCAAAGAGTTATGGCAAAGTCATGCTGAGAAAAACGTCACGAAACGGATATCATCCAAACTAAGAAAGGAAAATGACAACAGACAGGATACAAACCTAAGGGAATTAGACAAATCAAGAGACAAGTTCTCAAGTACCCAACAAGATCATGAATATGAAAATCCCACAGAAGGAAATGACAAAGATATCACAACAACCACAGCTACGTATGAGACCCCAACCAAGGAGATACAATCTTCAATGTTGGAAGCCACAGAAAACACAGTGCCCGCATTGATCACACTTAGCAAAGAATCACCTGCAAATTTAACTATATTAACTTATCTAAAACCCACTACATTTACAAAATGGACTTGGTCAACAGGGCCCACGTTTACGCACACCCATCCTATTGGCGAATTCCTTATAAACGCAATGGCAAGAATCCCGGTAAGATAAGCCGAAATACAAACGATAAAAGTACAAGGGCTTAAGCCAGAAGAAAAGAAAAATAATTATAAAAAAGAGGAAGAAGATAATTACGTACATAAGAAATGTTGGACAATAGACGGTAAACGTACTCGTGCTAGACTAGCCATGGCCGGCGAGCCGACAAAAGAAGGTATCGAACCATTACCTAATCTAAATGAGAAAAACGCCCAAAAAGTGTTAACTCATCAAGCCTTCTTAATATTATACAGACAAAGACTACAAGCCTTATTTGAACTATTTAATACGGAAATACAAAAATTAAAGCAAAGTACCACGAATATTTTTGAAGTATTCTTTCGAAGAAATAAATACCGTAGGTCTACAAGCCTAATTCCCATCATCGGAGAACTCGCCTCCCACCTTTTTGGTTTGACAACGGAGGAAGACTTAAACATCCTGAGGGAAAATGTAAAAAAGCTGAATAATGCCATGAACATAATGTTACACGTCCAGAAGATAAAAGCCAGTATAGCAAATTACCAGAGTGATAAAGTTGAAATGATATCTAAGAAAATCTCAAAAACTGTAAACGTAATGAATTATTTAAGGAACGAAGTGGATTGCGTGGTGACAGACGCGAGCCTTACCAAGGTATCACTCGATATAATTACCATGTCATTACTAAATCTAGTGACGGACGTTAGTAAGTTCAAATTCGCATTATTTGCCCTCACGGGAGGAACCTTGGCATACGACCTGGTAGAACCTTTTAACCTAAAAAGCATTTTAGATGAAATAAAAACACACATAAAGTTTGGTTTACATTTACCCATAGAGCCAGAAGTAATTTCTTTACTATACCAAATTAAAAGTCCACATCACGGAAACAAATGAACAATTATTCGCAGTAGTAACGATTCCATTGATCAACCAACAATCCCTATACGACTTGTATAAAATTTCGACCTTCCCTGCTAAAATAAAGAAGACAAATTCATTTATGACTATCACACCAAAAGCAGAGTATTTACTTGTTGATCAAGATAGACGAAAATACGCCCTAGCTAATCCACAAGACTTAAAAGAGTGCGTATCATTCAAAAACCTAGTATGCCAGCTTACGTTACCTATTTATAACGTCAAATCTGGATCTTGTATGTTAGATATATTTTTGAAAGACACACAACAGGAAGAAACACCTAATTCGTGTGAAGCTTTGATAGGAAGTACTAAACGAGAAATATTCATACACCTTAGAAATGATCTTTGGTTATTTTCTGTTCCAAAAGAAACTGTTGGAACTTTGTCTTGTTATAATAATACTGAAAGAATCGATCTAAGTTACAGGACCGAATTACACTTTGTTAGTGTTAAGGAAAACTTGCAACTTCTGACAGGAAACTTGTTATCATAAGCAAAAAAATTGTTACTTCTAAGAAAGTGTGTGTGTGTGTGATTGTGTGTGTGTGTGTGTATGTGTGTTTGCATGTGTGTACGTCTGTGTGTGTGTCTTTGTGTGTATGTGTGTGTGTGTGTGTCTGTGTGTGTGTTTGCGTGCATGTGTGTGCGTCAGTGTGTGTGTCTTTGTGTGTATGTGTGTGTGTGTGTGTGTATGTCTATGTGTGTGTGTGTGTGCGCGCGCGTGTGTGTGTGTGTGTGTGTGTGTGTTTGTGTGTGTGTGTGTGTGTGTGTGTGTTTGTGTGTGTGTATGTGTGTGTGTGTGTTTGTGTGTGTGAGTGTGTGTTTGTTTGTTTCAAATGTAAGAAGTCGCTTATATTGATGATGACTGGTGTCGTAGGGGTAGCGAAACGGGACTATTGCTTATTGTCAAGAAACATTAAACCCAAGAATGCATGGTGTCCCAGGTAAAAAAAAATCATATTCCCTGATGTTCTTACAAAACTTCAAGTAAGAAACGAATGTTTCTTATCGCTAAGAAAATATTAAAGCCCGGAAAGAAAGTGTATTCCACCCTAGAACTCCGGACCAAGTCATAGAAATTAAGAGTATACCATCGAAATTGTGATCAAAGTGTAGAAATCATGGTCAGCTTCTATGCAAACTTTAGCAAAACAATGAACCCCTGACAATTTCATAAAAAAACAAGAGCAAACTATAGAAATCATGGCAACCCTAGAAATAAAACCAGCGTAGTAATCAATGGCAAAATGTAGAAATCGCGGTCAACCTGTAAAATCATTATCAAGACAAGGAAAGCCCGAGAAGTGTTTTGGGGGAGATGGGGCGATGACACAGGGATGTCATAGAGCAGTTATAGTGTGGTACTGTGGCGTGAATTGCTTTTGAAAACCTGAATGAATGAATGACTTGAAGTTACACTTTTAACAAGAAATGTCTGAAAATGTATTTTGGGGGGGATGGGGCGATGACTGAGGGGTCTTGTAGGGGCAGTATTAGTCTGGCATTGTAAGGTGGAATGCTTAGAGTATATAACAGTAGTAAAGAAAGAGGGGGTTGACTTCTCTAGTTTCAAAAATATATTGTTTATGTGCTTTCAGAAGTTTATTTTCGAAGTGAGAAGATTGAAAATGTCCTAGGAGCTGAGGTTCTGGTACTACATGGATGACGGGGGGGGGATTATGAGGGTTAGTGTCCGTGTGAAAACGGTGTCCTAGCGCCATTCCACTCTGGACCATAAGCATAATCTTTAACGGTTTGGACATCTGCTCATCTCGCAAGGTGATTTCCCAACCTCTCCGATTAGGTGTCATTGCTTGAGATGTGCACCGCCCGTTATTATATAGCACCCGTGTGTGTGTGTCGTGCTGGAGCCTCATGGGGACCTTTTAGTCTAGCTTGCGAGATAAACTGACGTTATTCATATTAGACATGGTCAAGGAAATTCAGGGGATCTTCAAGAAAAACAATGTACCGAAAAAATGGCTAGGAATAGGAGAAATAATAGAACGCCTGGAATTCCGGAGGTCTGCCAGGGGTGGGAATCTTGCCAGGGTGGGAATCTTGTCAATGATGGGAATCTTGCGAGTCGGGAACCTTTGCCAGGGATGGGAATATTACCAGGGCGGGAATCTTGCCAATGATGGGAATCTTGCCATCCGGGAACCTTTGCGAGGTAGGGAATCTTGCCAGCTGAGCGCTAGAAACAGGGATGATGTGATGTTAGAGGGTTGCCGTAGAAATTCAATGATAATTTCCCTTTTATTACTACTTTTTAAGTTATCTCGATCAAGACCATTTTTTAACCTCCTTTATCGCCTAGCCGAAGTCCGGACTTCTTCCTAGAAATGAGCAGACACAGACCAAACGCCCCATAACGTGCTGGATATCTGGGTTTTGTCCCCGAAATGAGTAGCCACTGACCGAACTCCCCCGTAGTGCGCAAGATAGGTGGGAATATGAATTTCCCCTCCTTTGCGTGTTTTGATATATTTGCTGAAAAATGTCTCCCTGGGGTTTCGTCAGGGCTAAGACAAACCGTTTGGGAAGGGGACTGGACACTTTCTCGGAGGCGGGCAGTGAGCAGGGTCGGCGCCCTAGTGGAAGGAGGCATGCCAAAAATAAATATAAACTTGAAAATTACCGCTTTTTGTAACAAAAAATTATAAATATAACAGTGGTGAGCTGGCAAGCGAAAAACGGGCCTCCTGCCCTCACAGACGCCCCCTCCTCCCCTGGAGTTGTCTCTCCTCGTCTTTCCTTAAATTACACATGTTATTGTTTATGTATTTAATCTTTTATAAGCGACAATAATGCCTAAAACTTACGTCTATTATTAAGGCGCCCTCTGAAAATGAATGCTACTAGGAGGGTTGAGCCTATTGTTAAGATATTGTTAAATATTCATAAATTTATCTAAATGAAAAAAGGGATATTTTCCTTAAAAGCTCTTAAAACACTTTTAATCCATGTCTAATATCACTCCCCCTCCCCTACCCCCATTGGTTGTATGCTATGAGACCTGATTTTTTATAATACATGGCTCTTTTTTCGTATATTATGATCCCCTCCCTGATATTTTTGCTGAAAAAATGTACCATGGGCTGAGACAACCGTTCGTGGGGACTGGACACTCCCTCGGAGCCGGGCAGCGAGCAGGGCCGGTGCCCTAGTGGAAGGAGGAATGCTAACAATAAATATACACTCGAAAATTACCGCTTTTGTAACAAAAAATTATAAATATAACAGTGGTGAGCTGGTGAGCAAAAGACGGGCCTCCTCCCCTCAAAGACCCCTCTCATCCCCTGGAGTCCTCTCCCCTCCTCTTTCCTTAAATTGCGCACGCTATTGTTCATATACTTTATTCTTTTATAAACCACAATAATGCCTAAACATTACGTATATTATCAAGGCGCCCTCTGAAAATAAATGCTACTAGGAGGGTTGAACCTATTGTTAGGATATTGTTAAATATTCATAAATTTTTCTGAATGAAAAAGAGATATTTTCCTTAAAACCTGTTAATATGTCTTAAATTTGCATCTAATATCAACATTATTCCTCCAGTATTGCATGCTAGAAGGGAGGGGGGCGTATTTTCACGATAGTGTGAAATCTAATATCCCACGTAAAGAAACGATACATTTTTGTTTTATCGCTATTAATATCTCGAGAGCAAATATCCCCCGGAGTTTATCAAATCGGGGGAGTAACACGTCATTCTAACGAGTGCCAAAAAATGGGGAATCTTAGCTGCCATGCAAAAGGTTATTTTTAGAATATAGTTCCTGATACAAAATACTGGAAATGGTTTCATGAACAACTTGCTTGGGGCGCTGTGCCATTGGAAGGGAATGACCTTTCGAGTCCTGGTGGGGTCAAGAACTATAGAAAGAGAAAAATATGAAAGAAATTTTGAGTCAAAAAATGAAACGCCGAAAACAGAAAATGTCTTGAGGCTTTTGGGTGAAAAATGTCAAAATGGTATTATCTGGCAGTGATGGATGCCTCGTCCATGCTTAAGATGCGCTGACCTTACATAAAGTGCCATTAAGTTAATGAAAAAAAAACGCATTGGGGATTTCGGGTGAAAAAAAGTATAACGTAACAGTGATGGACAATAATTGCGTAAGGTGTGAGCTGTCATTACGTTACAAGCGGGTATTCCCCCGTGGGTTCCTGTCACAAAGTACATATCTGTCCGTTTGAAACGGGGTAAGTCGTATGACGTCATTGGAGTCCAGAGGGGTGTGTCAAGGAGTCTTGACAACTGTGTTCCCTTTAACAGAACCGGTAACTTCACTGCGTAGGTGTTACGGCTTGATGGGTTGATAGCTCCACTTATCTGACCCTCAAAGGTGAGGGTGTGTCGCCTGACGTCAGAGAACTGTCACAGAAAAACAAAGGGGCTTGTCATAGAAAACACCTAACTTAACCAAAAAGGACAGCGAACTCTTGCCAAGGACATTGAACTCTTGCCAAAAATGGGAATCTTGCCAGCTGGAGACAGGTGCGTGGATGTGTCGCGTGGTGTAACATGCGCTTGAAACGGGGATGTGTACCGTGACGTCAGAGGACTGTCACAGAAAAATAAAGGGTGTGTGTCACATGACGAAGCATGTGCTTGAAATCCTGCCTAGAAACAGGGCTCCAGTAGAAACAGCTGACCGCATTGTACAGGTGCGAGGGTGTGTCGCGTGACGGCAAAGGGCATGTCCTAGAAATCCTATGGGAAAAGGGAGGGCATCTCTTAGAAACTGGGGAGGGCATGTCCTTGAATCAATGGAGGGGTTACTACTTTCATGTTCACCTAAGAGAACGGAACAGGCACCTGAACAGAAATCCACGAGGGCTATTCAGAAACTAGGGAACGTTTCCGTCCTACGCCGCTAGACACGCGGCGATCACGTATGTTTTGGTATGCGCGTGCTCGTTTTGGTATGCGCGTCTCCACTGCTTTGATAACATGCCGTATACCCGCATGCTCGAAGACAAGTTGAAAAAAGAAAATCCTACTGTGCATTTGATTTGAGTATTCAGGAATTAAAAGCCTTAACACAAGAATCATCAAGAGCGGGGGGTTTGGGGTGCGGCAGCCCCCCAACTTTAACTCCTGACACGATCAGCTAACAGTTAGTCAAGCAATAATAAGTAATAAACTGTACAAAAATGTGTAGAAATTATTTGAAAAAAACTACGTTTTCTAAAGAGTTAAAGAGGCTGAGTCACAAGTTCGAACCTTAAAACGTGCAGGGATTAGGAGGTGCAGTTGGGGGGCTACCGCCCCCCAAACCCCCCGCTTTCGCAGCCTTTAAATAAAAAAAAAGGTTTTTTAAACTGAAAGTAAGGAGCGACATTAAAACTTAAAACAAACAGAAATTATTCCGTATATGAAAGGGGCTGTGCCCTCCTCAACGCCTCGCTCTTTACGCTAAAGTTTTTATTGTTTAAAAAAAAGAGTTGTGAGAAAGTCAAACTTTAGCGTAAAGAGCGAGGCGTTGAGGAGGGCACAGCCCCTTTCATATACGGAATAATTTCTGTTCGTTTTAAGTTTTGATGTCGCTCCTTACTTTCAGTTTAAAAAACTTTTTTTTTATTTAAAGGCTGTGAAAGCGGGGGGTTTGGGGGGCGGCAGCCCCCCAACTGTACCTCCTAATCCCTGTACGTTTTAAGGTTCGAACTTGTGACTCAGCCTCTTTAACTCTTTAGAAAACGTAGTTTTTTTTTAAATAGTTCCTGTTAAGGGACAACAAATCGCCCTTAATCCTCATTACTATTAAATAAAAAAAACAAGTATTTTCAACTGAAAGTAAGAAGCAACATTAAAACTTAAAACGAGCAAAAATTATTACGTATATGAGGGGGTCTGCCCCCTAGTCAATACCTCGCTCTTTACGCTAAGGTTTGAATTTCGTTCCAATTCTTTAAAAATTACCCTTGAATCACAAAGGCCGTTTAATTAGAATAGATAGCTTTTTTGAAAGTATTAAAAAAAACTTTTGATGGTAAAACTAAACTTAATGAAGCTTATATATTTGAAATCAGCATAAAAATCCAATTCTTTTGATGTATCTATTGTTATCAAAATTTCGTTTCTTAGAGTTTCGGTTACTATTGAGCCGGGTCGCTCCTTACTTACAGTTCGTTACCACTAACTGTTTGATAATATCAGGAAAAATGTGTTTATATGTAGGATTTTTTTGGAAGGGGGTATTGCAACAATAAAAAAAATGTCATTTGAGTAAAAAGTACGCCAAGTTAAAAAAATGGTATTTTGGGCGATGGATTGACCCCTCGACCCCCCTTACATACGTCCCCGAGTAGATGTTTCACACTAGTTTACATAAGGATTGCATGAATGTAAACTTTCTTTCTGATTGGTTAATTTTTTTTTTGTTGACCAATTACATACGTGCATTAACCTAACTATATTGCATACTTGTATTAAGCAGCTTATGTTACGGAATGGCAATGTGAAACCACTACTAATCTAAAAGTGAATTGTGTCCGGATCTTAAAGTTGAATTACCTCTTGGAGGACGTTTAGTTATAAGCAATGCGCCTTCCAACGCAGCACCAACTATATGTGCAAATAATTTGCAAATTTGCCCTAATTAATGTTCTTCCTTAAAAAAAAAGGGTAACCTAGGAAGGAATAGTTTACGTTACCATAGGTATATCTTTCTTCCAGCTGGCTGAGGATGGATAGTCCCTGAAGTTAAGTAGCGGATTTTCGGGTTCTGTTGAAGGGTGGGTATAAAATGAAAGTTGACGAAGACTTCGAGCTCAGTGTTTCATTGTTATTAGGTAAAGAAGGTTCGTTTGCGTAATTGATTCTTGGATTCTGGTCAAGGATTAGACTATGAGGTTAAAGTTTGCAGGAATTCTCCTCATAGGTAAGATGTCGTGATAGAAGCGAACTTGAGGGTTTTATGAAACTAATTTATATAGAACTGCTATGATGGCAATAAGTTGGATTTTCAAGATTCTCAGCCAAATGTCAGAAATATCTGAGATCAAAAATTCACGATCAATATCTTCCCTGGAAATCGTAGAGAATCTGGACTCATTCCTGAAAGTGTAATTCCTATTTCTAAACTACTTTCTAAGATAGACAAAAGGGTACTGTTGCACTAATTTGTACACAACGCTATAGACTGTCGAGGGAATGCAGTGATGGAGACCCGTAAAGCGGGTAATTGCTATCTAATTTGGTCGAAGAGCGTGGTTTCTCATTGAATTTACAATATCTAAAACTGTTGTTTTTTTGGGTTTAGGGGGGGGGGGTGCCTAGGTTAGGTTACATAACCTAGGTTAGGTTACCCCCCACCCCCTTAATGTGCAAATATATAGCCCAAGGCCGTATCCAGGGAGGGTACCCGGTTTGACCCCCCCCCCCCGAAATTTTTGACCGACTCGAAAATAAGTCGAAAATTAGTAAAACCTAGGTAAAAACAGTAAAATTAGTCGAAAACTGAGTCAAAAATTAGTAAACCCCCCCCCCCAAAAAAAAAAAGTCAAAAATTAGTAAAACTCCCCCTGACCAAAAATCCTGGATACAGCCCTGATATAGCCCAAATTTGTTTCTAAACTATTATATATACATCCTTTTTTTTTATTAACATAAACGAAACTTTACTTCTTTCGTGTGTACCATTAAGTTCACCAGCACCGACAAAAACCCCTCACCTGGAATTTTACCCAAAGCTTCTTAAATAGCCTAGTACTTGCCCGTGCATTGGGGGGGGGGGTCTATTTAAGCTGGGTGTAACTAAAAATCCAGTGGAGATTTTCGGAAAGAAATAAAGTGAGAATTGTTTTTTTAGTGTTTAGTTTGGAACAGGACATAAGTCAGATTGTTACCAAATTTCGGTTTGTTTTAGCAAAAAAGGCCAAAAACTTTTTTTCCGTACTTTATAGTTTTTTGGATAATTATGGACAAATATCAACAGATTACCCCATTATATTCGACACACCTTCCAAATATAATCTTTCTTACCATGATAATTGCGCCCTCTTGCAAATGTAGCCCAGATATGCACATAGCCTAGGCTATGCCTATATGCATAGCCTTCAGATTGTGTGCATAGCATTGTGAAGTTCTTCTGAAGCTATAGTAAACTTCACAAGGCAGCACACTCATAACAAGGTTCGGTACTTGTGCTTTATACCCACTCTTTTATATACTGCTAGTTTGGTTAATGCTAATAGAAATAAAATAAAATAGTATGAATATAGAATAGTTTAGAAACAAATTTGGGCTGTATATTTGCACATTAGACGACCATTCTTTGGTCCAGAAAAGAGTGGGTGTAATGCACAAGTACCAACGGGTGATCTAAAATGAATGATAAAATTATAATTTGGAATTTGCCAAAGACAGAAAAAGAGGCAGTTGATTTTTTTCAGGATAAGGGGTTATTGCCGAAGACAAAAAGAGTGTAAAAATGGACACACCATGACTTTTTACTTGAATGAGAAGAAATGTAATCCATTTTGGAGGTATTGTAAATTGCAATATAAGATAATGGTCGGTTTGCGTGTCAATACGTGGTTTGCTAAAAGTAGAATACTGTTTCTTACTGCAGTTCGTTTCATGTATTTCTGGACCAAAGAATGGTCGTCTATTGCCATTTGTGAAGAAGAACTTGGAATTAGTCGACATACGGTAGTCGATTGGAATAACTATCTCCATGAAGTGTGCGTTTTCTCTGTGCAACAGAAAAGCGATTCTCGAAGACATAATAGCGTTCTGGGCGCATAATTGTAATATGTAATTATTGTAATTTTGTTAATAAACCATTATAACCGGGTATCTGTCTCTTTTTTCTTTTTTTTTTCTTTACCCCCCCCCCCCCCCCTAAGGTGCAAATATAGCCTATAGCCCAAATTTGTTTCTAAACTATTCTATATTCGTCCTATTTTATTTTATTTCATTAGCATTAACCAGACTAGCAGTATATAAAATTACGCTTTTAATTTCCGTGAATACTTTAGTGCGGATTCGGCAGATAAAGCTATTTTACACATTGTAACTGCAATTGTGTTTTGCAAGAATTCTGCATAAATTCTGTGTCTGTAATTCCATGTGGCCGTGGCAGCTGAAACTTCTTGGAAATGTAAGATGTACGGACGAGGCCGTATCCGGGATTAACGTTCAGGTGGGGGGTATGTTTGGGGGTTTACAAATACACATAAAAAATTATTAAAATGCATTTTTGTTAATTTTTTATGAGTCGGACAAAATTTTCGGGTTGTGGGGGGTGGGTTAAACCCGGTAGCCCTCCCTCCTGTATACGGCCTTGGGTAAGCGTGTGCGCTTTCAAAGAAGGGATGGGGATGATTGGCTAGATATTTTTCAAAACAGGAATTAGCTAAGGATATTTTTACGTACTCTTTTGAATAGCTGTATACCAAAAAATTAGGTATGTAAAAATGTAGTTCGATCCTCGCAGGGCTATAATGACAAATAGATTAATCTTGTTAGGCTACGTTCTACGGAAGCAAGATAGAAGGTTGCGAAAGATAGCGCTTGTTGGCAGACTTGGCACCTCCGCAATAGGATTCTCTGACATGCTAAATTTTAAGGTGTAGTTTTCATCAAATGGACTATTTTTTATGAGTTCTCCTCCTCTTTCAGGGTTTACCCCCCCCCCCCTCTTTCGCATTATGTATACTTTATCTTGCTCATTACAATTAGCAAGAGTCACTCCTAACTTACAGTTCGTTGCTATGAACTGTTTGAGAGCACTGAGAATTAACGCAACAATAGAATAATGTAGATTAAGAAGATATATCAAATGAAAAGCAGAACGTCCTCAAATGGGTCAGAAAAGGTCATCAGAAAGGATTTTATTTGTAGGGAGTTTATGGGAGAGAGTAAAGAGTGAAGGTATGAACAGATTGGGGTGAAAGAGAAACCTGCGCGGATATGTTAGTCTCAGGCAGATTCGTGCTGTAATAAGTTGTCACTATTGGCATTAGTATTATAGGTTAGTTTGTCGAACTTTTTGCAGTAAAATTAAGATTTTGTCATTATGCTCTTCATCGGTTCAATGCTACAACCCTCCCCCCATTTTAGCATCAACAGCAAACATTTTCAAATTGTAGTTGGAAATACATGAAAATACAGTTACTAATAGATAACGACAAATCTAACTTATAGACAATTTGTAAGTGGTTGTAACACATACCAATCACTTGCGAGTATACAACGGGTAGCTGTAGCTAGCATGAAATACTTTTACAATCGGTTTTAGTTGGCTTCTGATTATCACAAGAGAGTATGCCCTGCGTTGTACCAAGACTAAGCATCGAGTTGAAACTTACAGGAAATATATGTTTTGGGGTAAGTGGGGTTATTATGTGTTTGGGGGAAGGGATCACACTATCTTTTCTCTGGTTCTCATGGATGAGTTTACGCTTCTATTGGTACTTGTTTAGAATCCGGGCAACAAACGAGAAAGACCGCATCAAAATCTCAAAGATGCTATATGAAAAACAGGTTTTCGCTGCCTAGTGAGGTATTGCTCACTCCGTGACAAAGATTATAAACTTTAGTATTTTGGGGTTGAAGGGGGAAAAAAGGTACCTAGGTTAGGTTACGTATTTAATACATGCTATGCTTTACACACACACACACACCCTAATGTGCGAATATAGAGCCCAAGTTTGTTTCTAAACTATTATATTTTCATACTATTTTGTTTTATTTCATTAGCATTAACGAAACTTCACTTCTCGCGTGTTTCCTGGATTCTAAACAAGTACCAGTTGTTCTTGTTTGTGCCTGTCGTTTCACAAGTTTACTAGTCAAAGAAGGTGATCACTGTTGGTGGTCACTGGTGGAAGCCGATCATATTATTAGCCTACCCAACATCATGCACGGAATTTTTTTTCCATCAAGAAAATGAGTATTTTGGCATGCATAGCTTTTTCAAATTTTCCCTGAATGCAGGCTCAAATTAGCTGAATTTCTGTTCCAATCTTGTATAATGCGACACATTTTGAATTATTGCGAACCTGAGGGCATCCGAAGCATCCGAAGCAAAAGATAAAATAACTATTAATTATATTATAGAAGCTGCTATCAAAAATAAAAAAAAATATCTATCTACCACTTCTAATCACGGCGATAGTGAGGAAATCTTCTTGTGATTTATTTGAAAAAGAAAAAAGTTGCCCAAAATCCTAATATTTAGGGTATTTCTAAAGGAATAAAGACTTGAGACGAAGAGTTCATAAAACAGGAAACTTGCCCAAAGCCCCAGAAGCATTCCATAAAAACTGAGTGGCCGCGGGGCACTTTTCGTTAGCATCTGGTAAATCATTAGTATCTGGCCCCCATTTGGGAATACCTTTCAACCGAAAGATTCAGGTGCATGACCAAGTTTGCATTTTGAAAAAAAAATCTAATTTTTTCCAGAAGGAGGGGAGAATCTAACAGAATAGTCGTTATGCCCAAAATCTATCTATAGGATTATAGATAGATTTTAGGTATGTACGTGGGAAATGCCTTCAGTTCTACCTCATACCTTGGCGAGCTCCAGATATTTCAAAAATCCCCATATTTTTGCTTAATTTACTTTTAATATACTCCTCCTCACCTCAGCCCAAAGTAAGTTCTTGAGTACGTACCTGGTCTGTAGCTTAAGATCGACACATTGCTGTTTCTTGAACGTTGGTATTTTCCTCCCAAAAAAGTAATAAATTGCAAAATTGTCATTGGCAAATGTAATATCTAGAACTTAATCCTTTTAACGCGCTTTTTATGTTTAGAAAGGGAGCTGGCAACCTTCCTGTCGTTTATTTAGGTATTATATTTACAAACAGGTATATACAAAGGGGCGCGTTTATGGGGTAGAATAAATTAATAAAATGTGAAAAATAAGAAAGATATAGATAGATAAGATTTGTCAATAAATTTATTTCCAAAATATGAATCACAGGACAATAATTCAAATTGTCCAAATGGTAAAGAATCTCGAATTACTGGCATTGAAGCAAAATAATGTTAATCCAACAAACAGTAATGCGTCAAACATAAAGATGAACAATCTACAATTTTTTTGCAAATTATTGGGATTTATATGGAAATTGAAAGTACATTGTGCTTCCATAAGTCAAGGCCCAAGACCCCCTTTCTTCGTACGTACCTGATTTGAATTTATTTTTGAAAAGTTGTTTTTCACAATAAAGTACAAGGACCCGCTCTTAACTGAGAACAGGTTTTTACAAGTTTACTCTCGTCTCAAAGGCAGGGTTGCCACTGTCAGTAGGATTTTTCTAGGTCTAGTAAAAAAAAAATCTAGTCAATTTAGAGGATCTAGTAAATTTCCCGAAATCTTGTAAAAAGTCATGATTTGTAGTAATCAAAACTTTTGTTATTTTCCATGAATTCAGGGAAGAAAAAATTAGGGTCCATTCATTACAAAATTGATTTCGGTTACGTTAGATATTATGGCTACTATTGCTCTCATTTTTGCGATTTCGCGTCTACCCTAGCGCTTAAAAATCTCTATTTTTCTCTCGGCTTCTTGTTGATACTCGCTTTGAAGGCAAACTATTTAAAATCAGGATTGGTATGCCGGCTTAATTTGTTTTCAGAAAATTTTCCTAGACTCTCATAACAGCTGCTACGTTTGTTAATTAGCCTTGTCCCTTTTTAAAGACGCTGCTAGAAACGAACTTTTTCCATAATTGCCCAAGTTCTTTCTGACTCTCTGCAGCTTCCCCCTTTCAAGTGCTGGAGCAGAGAGACAGTTCTTGATTTTGTGGGTCATCAAAACTAAAAACCAGAATTGGCTTCATGTCTCGAGTGTTTCGTCCCTTATGAAAACGAAGCAACTTGTTCTCAGGTCGTCAAGTGACTGGGCGACATGACTGGTTGATCCTCAGCAATTTGACTCGGGCTATCAAGAAATGTAAACAAGTAGATCCCTTCAGTCAGAACTCGACACTAGTGGATACTTTAAATTCGGATTGACACAATGTTATTTTTTTTAACTAATTATTGTATGTTATGTAAGTTTTCTTTTTCTTGGCAGCCCTAGTCCAATTTGATGTGCACTTTTTAATTTACATATTTTTACAACTCAACCGGTAGCCGATTACGTCATTTCCGTTTTGAAGTGACATAGATTGTATTGGTTTGTATACGAACGTATACGAAAATTCCCTTGAATACGAACGAGAGAGAATCCAGAAAAAATCAGTTCAAAAAAATCCTAAATTAATTGCTTTAAAATTTGCCAAAATTCTTTGTAAGCAGCTTATCCCTTATTTAAAGACCAGCCCAATTAGTGTTTTAAAACTGGCAAATTTCCTCTTAAAAATGCAAAATTGAAGGGTTTAGATTTCAAACCTAAAAACGGAAACTAGGGGGCAAATTTCAGAAGCCGTCACTTTCAAACACACCTCAGATTCTAAGCACTCCAGCCTCTGAATTGCTTCGTGAATATGAGTTGTAGCTGTTTTTCTTCGTTGATTGTTTTTTAATTTTTCAATAGGGCCGTTTTTTGGCTCATCAATGTGCTAAGATCTTACTCTTTTGTCAGAAAACGCTTAAAAGTGAAATCTTTGAACTAAGATCTTACATCTTTGGTCGTTTTTGGGCAAACTTCTTTCATCATTCTGCTCTGATCAGCGGTCTGAGAACAATGATGAGCAGATCATCAAAGTTCTCTCATCATTGTTCTATATGGCAGAAAGATGGCGTCTTTCATGCTTTTTGCTAACATCAGTGAGCTGTAAGATTAGAACAAAGATGAGTTGAAAAAACGATAATCTTTCCAGAAAGATGTAAGATCTTAGTGCTAAAAAACGGGCCTAATATATCTGAATTTTATAACCTGAAGACGACTGATAAATTTAAAGCTGGGCCTCACAAGCAGGATTTCCAGAATCTAAGATTCCAGATTTTTGTTTGATGTCTTGGATACACCGCATCTGGAATATGAAGCCTATCCAGTAATACATCCAAATATTAAAAAAAGGATTTTTGAACTTATAGGTTTCCGGAATTTTCTCATACGATGAAAGCGAAAGAAAAGAGGAAAAGAGAAAAAAAAGAAGAAAAAAAGAAAAAAGATTGTGGAAATCCTATTGATTATCCTCCTGTATTAAAAGTCGATGCTTGATGGTGCGCGTGCGGCACGCGCAAATTTTTTTTTGAGTATTTAGTAAAAACAGATGCGATTTAGTAAATTTTCTCTCTCAGATCTAGTAAATTCTTCCAGGCCATGGCGGCAACCCTGCTCAAAGAATGGTGTGCCCAAGGATGTGTTCTAGAATTCGATAATCATTGATTAAATGTTGCTATGTATTTGGAGCTAAATTTATCGTATTTATTTTTTCAATTAAATTACCGATAAATGCATTTTAAATAAAAATACTCCCCCACAAAGTTATTATTCCAAATCTAGGAGGCGTCTAGGTGGTATGGGCTCCCGGCCCCTCCCCTATTAATGACACTGTATATCAGTAGTACAAAAATTTATTTTTTTTGTTATTAGTTGTCTTCAAACGAACATAATAAAAAATAATTAATTTATGACATTTGAGTTTTTGCAACATGCCTTAAGTTGACAAGATTACGAAATTTGCCACAGTTTGAAAAGAAAAGAAGGTAATTGAGGTGGCTCATTTAGGTTTGCTCCAATTTAAATAAACCACTTTTTATCTTGATAATAAAAATAGTGAAAATCATGTCATGATACGTTTGGCACAGTTATTTGTTAAAATAACCCGACCAAAATATTTTCGTTGAGCCAAGTAGGTTTTAAGTTTATATTTCTCATAATGGGGCTATTATTTCAGTTTAATTGTGTGAATCAATTAGTTTTATATATTTGTGCTTGATAGCTACTTGTCTTGGTCACTGTTTTCTTAACAAAAAATGAATGCTAGGAGGATACTTCAATCTAATTCAAGGTTCCAACATCTGTCACAAAATTAACACCTGAAATCAAGTTGAATTATTGAGCAATCTGATACGCTTCCAGATACAACGCTGGAAAAAAATCCATGGCACCGGGAGGGGGGTATATGGGTAGCTTGAAAGACCATTATTTTAGAAAAAGAGTTCCTACCAAAGTGCTCCCTTCAAATTCACCAAGAAGTAAATCTTACTAAAATTAGTGAAAGTTTGTGAATAGGTATATAGACACTAACTTGAAGGGGGGGGGGCTCAGGTTTAGAAGTACTTCCTGAAAAGGTTCTTTAGTGTGGTGTGCTGATATACCATGAAAAAACTAACGTTAAGGTTAAGTTTTTTGAGCCACGGCCCTCTGCAAAAAGCTAAAAGTTGAGTGATGGTTTACTTTACTAAAATTTGACATTTACGCTTTATATGCTACAATTTATAGATTTAATTTGTGCAAGTACCTTGTGTATATTTATATTATGCTAGTGAAAGAGTAAGAACACTTGATGTTTATTTTTGACACCTCTCCCCCTTGCTAAAATCGGGAGCTCGGTTCTTCGCTTCCCGCAAAACATCGATACAGATCACATTTTCTGGAATGTTCTTTAAAATAAAGCTGTTCTTGATTTTTATCGTTGCAACCGTTCTCGTGTTCCAAGATTGTTACCGCAAATTGCACATTTCTAGCTTGAATAGTTAGGCTGTTTTGTCAGTACAGCTAAATAGATACAGCTTGATTTTATCACCGGCTCGTATTTAAACATAAACTCTTCCAATATATAGCCTAAACCTTCGGGAAGAGAGATGAGATGGAGTAAATGAGAGGGATTAAGCAGTGAACACTAATAAAAGGCTCAAAGAAGAATAAAGTTTATTGGAAGGCCGAGTTGTGTATGCCTTGTTGTAAGGCCAGTTGTGTATGACCCATTTTATGGCACACTGAGCCATTTTGGTCCCTTTATTGTTGGAAACCATAAATAGTTAAAGTTGTCTTCTTCCAACTAACTGACGATTTGCCTAAGTGTTTCTTTTGGAAATTATCCCCAAAGCATTTTGTGTGAGGTCGCTAGGTGACGCATTAACGTGGCTTATGTATTGTAAGCATGTATTTAGATGCAATGGAATTATTGAGGAATAAAAGTATATTAGGAAGTTAAAATAGTTAATCTATCCCTTCCGTTTGCCCTCGACTGACTGTGTAAATAATTTTTTAGACAACACTACCTTCCCATTTACAACTGAAGCGAAAATATATTAAAAATGGATGAATTGTTTAATAAGACAGTGAAAGAAAACTCTAATACAAAAATAATAGTGGAAGGCCGTATTAGAAAAACGAAGGAAAACTCACATTAAAACAAAATAAAATATGGTAAAGCACAAACGACAAAACACATAGCAAGATGTCCGCCATACGCAGAGTCGTTCCTAGGGTTGATGGCACCCGGGGACAAATTAATTACAGCACCCCTCCTGACTCTAATATAAACAGAAAAAGCCGAATCAAAGTGATAGATTTGATCAGAGTGGGCATCCCCCCAGCCACAGCGCCTGGGGTAGCTTGCCCATGCCCCCCCCCTTTTGAACGGCTTTGGCCATACGTATACTATTGTACGTCCTACATCTGAAATTAGATCATTTAAAGATAGTTCAATATCATAAGGCACCTATGCACAAACAATAAAGCACAGCGCAAGACGTTTGTGCTTCACCATATTGGATTTTGCTTAAATATAGGTTTTCCTTTCGTTTTTCTTCTTGTTTTGCATAGGGTTTGTGTTTTTTTTGTTTACTTTTTAAATGTTGTTTTTTAAGCTAGTTGTTTTTTATGTTCTGTTGGTGAATGCTTCTTGATGGGAAGAAGGCTCGTGCTACTTGATGATAATGATGAAGAATAGTTAGGACTTCCTGAGTTATGAAAGTCGGACTTTGCAAGATGTTTTGAGTAATTTTATTTTTAACGTTCGTTATTTTGATGCTGGAAAACTCTAATAAGTAAAAACTTGATTTAGTGTGCACTACATGTAGTTTCGGCTTAAGACTCATATTAAGAAGAAAATGTCATGTTTGTTTCTTTTTCCAGCGGTCGCTGTGACTGCCCAGAGAACCAATAACAACGCAAATAGAAGACCTCAAGAAGGTAAGTCAATTTTCAGCACTTAAATCCCTTTTTAGGTAATTACCCATGTTCCCAAATCTAATAGAACGCTGCGTGCTAGTATGGTTAAGGACATGGTGTTCTTTCTTTTCTATTTATTGACGTAATGGTGTACTAAAAGTGCAGCGGGGTTCCCAAGGTATTATAGCCTCAAAAAGGCGTTAATATCGAGTGAGCGCTATTAAGTTTTTTTTTTCAAAAAAAAAAAAAAATCATCCGGAAAATGAATCATCTTAAACATTTGACTCATTTTTGACATTGAGTCAATAATAATGATAATAATAAAAAAATAACAGAGACATGTTTGCTTTTAAAAACTTGGCCTTGGTAAATTAGTGTCTGTTGCTAAGATAACGTTGAATTAATAAAAAGGAGAAATAAAACGTTTTATCTGCGTGTCTCGTTACGTTTTATCTATGTCCAAGGTAAAATTGAGCGACTTAAAAAGAAAAAAAAAACGTGTCAAAGGCACAAACATTTGTTGATAATGTGACATCAAATCTCAAGTTTTTGCGCCATATTTCTGGAAGAAAAACGTCACATCACAAAAAAGTGCCAATTTCTACTGTTTTATGGCACATAAAAGTAATTTCTACCTGAAAAGGTCAAAAATGCTTTTAAAAAAAACAATTTTGCGAATCTGTTATCGGTTACCTCCAAGCTTAAGGGACCATTGCACATTCGTCGTTAAACGTATAGTCGATCTATTCTAAATGAATGATAATTATACGCAATAATTTGTTGTCTTCATTTGACTGAGTGTATTTAAATTATTGCATAGTTTCGCGCAAACAATTAGGGGAAGCAGAGGTCAGTGGATTATTTAAGGAGATTTTGGCAGAATCATAAAAAAATTACATTTTGAAAGACTAAGACTTCCAGCTTTCCGTATGAGGTCCTCCAGGTCAAAGCCATATCTAGTGGGAGGGGGGCTAGGGGTTTTGAACCCCCTCCCGAATTTTTTGTCCGACTTGTAAAAACGTAACAAAAATGAATATAAACAATTTTTGATGTTTATTTTTTAGTTTTTTTGTAAAGCCCCTCCCCCCCCCCAAAAAAAAAAAAATCCTGGATACGGCCCTGCTCCAGGTTAACATAGAAGGGGAATGTTTCTTCATTTAAAGGAATATTGTGGAAATATGTATCCAACGTGGGAAGCAGCTCAACCTTCATTATAGAAATATTTCGAGTACAAAATAATAGATCACCTTCATGCACTCAACTGCACAGAGGTGATAGGGTCTGAGCATCTCCTATTAGCAAAATTTGTCCAATGAAATATCGGCGGAAATTTTTAATTTTGATCTATAAAGTTCCTTTGGGGATTTCAGTCTCAACCTCATGTTACCCCAAAAATGGTTACCAACTAGCGTAATGAGCTGGGGGGGGGGGGCTTCAGAGTTATTAGTGGTATGGTCTCCATCAGGATACACGCTTAATTATGGTCCTTTTTCTCTATTTCCGACTCATCTGACGTTCCATTAAAAGTTGATATATTTTTTTTCGATTCTGCATCTGATTCGAAAGGCAATCTTCAAATTATAATTGTGCTTCCTTTTGACAAATCTAATCCTCCTTAAATACTCGTCAGCCAAAATAAAGAGGAAAAATCACATACATATCCGTATGCCGTCCTCCCCGTTCATGGCTTCTGACAGTGATCAGTAGTGCTAAGCAAAGCTGTTTTCAAGCACTCCTATCTATAAGTGTTAGCTCGTTTGAATTATTGCCTGAGCGATGTCTTGGTTCCAACAAAGAGAAAGCTGCTGAGAAGGAGAGATAAGTGGATGCACATACAGCAGAAAGTCAATGACATTACATTTCAATCTTGCCTTTAATGGTAGCATTCAGTTTTTAACGGTGCTACAGCCTGCTTGACTGGCCCCGTTCTGGACTTTCTGGAGTGGTGCCAAGTGAGTCATATCTTTAAAGAGCCTTGATTAACAGCATCTGAATGAATTATTGCAGAATGCGCCAGAAAACGGATCAAGAATTGTCGCATTGAAAATATAACGTTTAATGCGCGAAAATGCACAAACAACTAATCAAAAACAATAAAGCAAGTTTGTAATAGAACGGAAAAAGCCACACCTCTAAGGTGGTTTAGAGAAAACACCAGTTGGGGACTTCTGACGAATGATAAAATTCCCCCGAAACCTTGGCCCGAGTATTTTAACAACAAGATTTCATGGATAGCAGCTACTTCACCATATACAAGGTGATTGAGCTCCTGGGCTTGATGACATTTCGATGAATATGTTCAAACGATTCACAATCATTTTTTACCTTTTTCATGGTTGCGGTGTTCGCCACAAGCTAGTAAAGAACGAGCCCCATAGTAACCGAAAATTTAAAACACGCTTTGAAAAAAAACTCGTCCGGAGAATTGCCATTTGAAGTTGATTCAAGAATGGTAACTACTAATTCGATAAATCTGAATGATAAAAGTTCATTACAAGAAGAAATTAATGGGAATTTTGAAAAATATCCTGAAACCCCACACAAATTTGTCAGATTGAAATGAAAGTTTCACTGTTGAAGTCACTATATCCGTATAAACCTTACAGCCCCCCATTTTCGAGCAACGGGGAAAGTCACTTTCGCATGGGAAGCAGTGAGGTTTCCTTTCTTTCCTTTCGCCGCTTGTGGGGTGCTAATACATCCTAGAGAGATGCTTAATGGCTCATTTGAAAGGCAATTGCTATATATAAAGCCTTTCGTAGATACAAAAGGTAATATTAAAGTTAAATGCAATTTTGTACGAAAAACTTAACCTTCATATAAAGATGTAAGACATTAATATTTTAACCGAGATTTTGAAAAGCTGCTTCTTTGAAGTATGATGTCATATTTGAGTGACTCCTTTGCCTGATTCTCTGTGGTTCGTTCTTTATCAGGTTCTAGCTACGAAACAGGCGTAGGCTTTATCCCGTGTGATATATATTTTGAATCTTAGAACCATCTCTACTAGGTTCTGACAATCATGAAATTCGTATCATTATTTAACCTCATAATTTTAAAAAGGGAGTGGTCAACGGATTGGGAGTCTCCACTTTTTGTCCCATTTTATAAAAGTATCGACAGGGAAAAGGAAATTTATATTTGACTTTTAATGGTGATTTTGTTTTGTTATTTAATCCTTTTTCTTGGCCGACCGATCCTTCATGTACAAGTTTTATTATCGATGCACTCACTTAATGAAAGCTTTTGTGTGAAAGTAATTAGAAAGAGATTATCACTTTCTTTCTCTTTTCTTTGAAAAAGGGTATACGGCACGGAAGTGTGAAATTGGGCCTTTACCCAAATTATTTTCCATGTTTATTCATTATTTTAATGAATTTCCGGTAAAGATCTCTTGATTAAGAAAGCTCAATTTGTAGCTGCTACTATTTGCAGATTATATTTTATTATTGGCAAAAACATATAATGATATACACTCTTTTGAATCTCGTCGAAAATTACCTGCGGGAGAAAAAACTGAACACGAATCTCATGAACAAGGATGTATCCAGGATACGCACTGGGGGGTTATTTTTTTTAGATGGTGTTTTACACTCAACATTTCAAAATGCATCAAAATTTGTTTATATGCATTATTGTCACGTTTTTACGAGTTGTAATTTTTTTTTGGGGGGGGATCAAACCTAGTAACTCCTCCCCCTGCATACGGCTTGGGTCATAAAGTTTCAAGTCGTAATTTTATCACCTTTGACTCCTTATTGCGGTTTGTATGGGAATGGAAAAATGCTGGAAATGGTTGAAAAAGCCAAATAAACCGCTACAGGGCCCGAAATTCGATCCTGGTAATAAGGTCTTGTGAAAGCGTCTCCGTAATAATCGAAACAAGAAGAAGAAAAGCCTAATATTTAGGCATTTTTATAAAACTTCTATAAAATATTTAGGCTTTTTTTTTAATTTTTAATATTTAGGCTTTTTTATTTTATAATGTACCTTTACATAATATTTAGGCCTCATCGTTTGTCAGAATAGAAAACGGTAGTCCTATCGTAGCAGTTGCACAGATAGCCAGAAACCCAATGTTTGGGATTTACAGAAGCACATTGTCATCGCAAATAAGCTCAATTTCCAAAAACAGATATCTAACACCAAAGTTGTGTGTATTTTATATTACAGCTCGAAAATAACAGCCGGTAGAGCAACTAGAAGATCTTAAACTTTGATGTCATTAACGATTTTTAGGGCTGAAAAATAACACGTATTCACTAGTATGAAAAGGAGATCCTGGACCTCCAAACAGTGGCGTAATTTCGTCAAAATCCTGGGTGGGCATAGTTGGAGCCAATTTTCCCAAATCAAGTGAAAGTGACAGTCAAAACTGAAAAATAAGTCACATATTACCATAAAGGCAAAGCTTTACTAAGAAAGCTGACGTGTCTCTCTGGATCCTTGAATTATACAGGCTTATCGTAATACCATTTGGTACATATTTAGTAGCCGGGCAACACGCTAGAAGTGAAGTTTCGTTAATGCTAATGAAATAAAACAAAGTATGATAAAAATATAATAGTGCAGAAACAAATTTGGGCTATATATTTGCACATTAGGAGGGGGGAGTTAAGCATAGCATATATTAAATACTTAACCTAGGTACCTTTTTTCGCCCCTTCAACCCCCAAAAACTAAACTTTAAATCTTTGTCAGGGAGTGATCAATACCTCACTAGGCAGTGAAACCCTGTTTTCATATAGCATCTTTGAGATTCCGATACGGTCTGTCTCGCGTGTTTACTGGATACTAAATAAGTACCAGCATAATAGTTTATAAACAAATTCGGGCTATATATTTTCACATTAGGGGGGGGGGGGATAAAGCATAGCATATATTAAATACGTAACCTAACCTAGGTACCTTTTTTTGCCCCTTCAACTCCAAAACATTAAAGTTTACTTTTTGACGGAGTGAGCAATACCTCACTAGGCAGAGGAAACTTGTTTTTCATTAGGATCTTTGAGATTCTATATGCGGTTCTTGTCGCGTGTGTTCCAGCTAACCGATAAGTACTGGATGATGTGATAACAAGAGAAATTCCGATAGTCAGGGTTAGCTGTCTGAGATTGGGAGGTATGGATCATGATTTGGGTCCTTTTTGCCTGCCGTGTATCGGTGTCGGCAGTTTTCTCGTGCAATGGGTCCAGTTTGTGTTAACAGGGAAGTATGTGTAGTGTATTTTTATTTTTCAATGTTTCTTATTCAACTTTCCAACACAAGCTATGGTTATTATTACATTTATTAGCTTTTATTTCCGCTTTTTATTTTTTTTGCGTATCGCTTCCTTATATTTCTATTAATTGGAATTGTTCTCTGTTCCCTCCCATTAAGCACGAACGTGACATGCCCTCAGTCACGGAAATGTATCAATTTTTGTCTATCTTTCCTTAATACATGTCAACCCTGACCGTCTTACCACCACTTATTTGCACCAACAAATCCATTTTTATTATAGTTTCAAAAAGAAGTGTCTTTCCTTTTTGGACACGGTTTTGTACTGTGTTGGCCTCCGGCAGCTTTGTGCTCTGATGAGTTACTAGCTGTACCATGAACATTACTTGACCTTAATGTCACTTCCCCGTTTTAATTCGGATCTTCAAAGCCACTTAATAAAAACGTTAGTCACTTTTGGTCTCGAGCTGAATGGGAGATTCGATGGTTTTGGGCACTTGAAGACAGATCACCTGAGGAGGAAGCCATCTTCTCAGATGGAGGAAGCCATCAATAATTGCTAATTATCACATGGCAATTATTATATATTCCCTTATTTCCAATGATGAAGTAAAAATTGACGAATGGATGACCGCAAGAAAAGCAACCTTTTGCTTTGTTATAAAAATAGGGTTGCTGTCTCTTGATAACCAAGGCCTCCTAAGATCCTAAGAAGCATTTCGTACAAATACTTCAATAGGTTATATTTTCAGATACACCAGCACCAAGACAAAATGAAATTGCTGACGAAGAAGCTGTCGAGAGGGAGCTTTGCCGAGGCAAAGGAGCAGGGGAGTGGTTCAGATTAGTAGGCGGTGATGGAGATAACTGTCGTGACGTCATTCAGTGTACTACCTCAGTAAGTATACCTCTTATCTCCTGTGGGATCATTTTAAACCAGTGGTCCCCACACTGGTGTTTATTTTAGAGAAAGCACAACATTTGCTGGGATGGCGTAGATTTTGTGAGAACCCAAATGCTGACGAATTGTAAAAAAAATATATAAACATATGCGCCTATGTTTCGCAAAAGAATGGTCTTTAAAAGCCAGTACTCTTCTTCGGTGATGTTTTCATATCAATTTAAAAGTAATCTCCTTCTAATGCGGAACATTTGGTTATGGAGGTAGTAATGCCAGCCTAAGTACTTGTACAAGAATTTAAATTTTTATCCAATGACGAGGCTAAGCCTAGGATGGAGGAAGTCCTGGTCAGAGCCTCTGATTACCCAGGATGTGAAAATAATTAATATTTTTTTTTTATTATAGTGGATACCATTTTGTATTAAAATGGTTTTATTTGCATTGGTTACTTTTTGGGCCCATCCCTCCGGAAGATCGATATTTTTTACTATAGTATTATAATTAATATCAGATATGGGATAGTTGTATCAATTTGCAAAAGTTTGGGGAGAGAGGGAAAACAAATTTTTTACTGTCTAAGGGTGAAGGTAAAATTTCTTCAGTTTTTCAATGTAAAATACGAAAAGGACATTTTTTTAATGAAAATACCCTCAAAAATAACTTTGCAAGCTCTAGGTGGGGGGGGGGTCTAGGAAGGGGTACGGCCAGCCCCCCTCCCCTTTGTGCCCCTAATTGTTGCCACGGATTTCTTACTAAAGGTTTGTGTGTTAAATTTCCAAATAATTCGCCTATTTTTTTCAAGTCGAGTCCCCCTCATTCATGACAAAAATGCATGGGTACTGATTTGATCTTTATTTCGGGGATTTTTTATGAACGTTACAATATTAATTAACCGAGCTGTTTCCTGGGTGGCTTATTTAATGTTTAAGAGTTTCTAATTAACCTTGCCTTTGTCATATACAAAATTAGATATAGTTGTTAAGATTAAACAGTACATGAATTCAAGCTGGAAGCTTCAACTCTGTAATCTGTTCTGTTATTAACATAAGATAAGTTTTTGAAAATCTGACAAGATTTTGCAAGATATTGCGAATAATGTTTGTAAAGGCAGCTAATTAAACAAGAAGGCACGTTTTCAAGTCGTGTTCATTTTTTAGAGGTAACTTTCAATCACTTATTTAATTCAGTATTTTCAATTTAATCTATGTGATACTACTAACAAGTCACAGGAGCACCAAGCCGCCTGGGGCCAACACAGCAGTACCTCTTTCAGCCCAATCTATTCAAAGCTTTCCTCTTTATCCCTGCATAAGAAGTTCCAATTTGCTTAAATACTTTCTTACGAACTCTTTCCATAGCATTCAGGGACAAACTGCTTTTCGTTTGTCCCTAGATGAATCGAACAGTTCGTGGTAACGAACTGTAAGTAAGGAGCGACCCGGCTCAATGGTAACCTAAACTCTAGAAAACGGGTTTTGATACCAATAGATACATCAAAAGAATCAGATTTTATTGCTGATTTCAAATATATAAGTTTCATCAAGTTTAGTCCTACCCATCAAAAGTTACGCGCCTGAGAAAATTCGGCTGATTTTCGAAAAAAGAAAGAAAGACCCCCTAAAAGTTATAGAACCTTAATGAAATCACACCATCATATTCAGCGTATCAGAGAACCCTACTGTAGAGGTTTCAAGCTCTTATCTACAAAAATGTGGAATTTTGCATTTTTTGCCAGAAGAAAGATCACGGATGCGTGTTTATTTGTTTTTTTTTTGTTTTTTTCTTCCAGGGGTAATCGTATCGACCCAGTGGTCCTACAATATCGTGAGAGGACTCATTGGAACGGAAATTAAAAGTTATGGTGCCCTTTTTAAGTGACCAAAAAATGGAGGGTAACTAGGCCCCCTCCCACGCTCATTTTTTTTTCCCAAAGTCACCTGATAAAAATTTTGAGATGGCCATTTTGTTCAGCATGGTTGAAAATATGATAATCATGTCCTTTAGGATGACTTAATCCCCCGAAGTTCCCGGGAGGAGGGCCGAAAGTTTGAACCTTACCCAATGTTAACATAGTATTGGTTATTATGAAGCATACAGACGTTTTCAGGTGGGATTTTTTTCTGGTAGTAGGGGGGTGGGTGGGTCGTTGGTTATGTGGGAGGATCTTTGCATGAAGGAAGTTTTCATGGGGGAAGGGACATTGCTATGAAGGGGGCGCCGGATTTCCCAGCATTATATAAAAAAAGATCAGAAATTAAATATAAAAAACAAGTTTTCCAACTGAAAATAAGGAGTAACATCAAAACTTTAAACGAACAGAAAATATTGCATTTATGATTGGATTCACCCCTAGTCAATACCTTGCCCTTTAAGCCAAAGATTTTTTAGTACTTTCATAAGAGCTATTTATACTAAATAACGGTCTTTGTGATTAAGGGGTCGTTTTTAAAGAATTAGAGCAAAATTCAAACTTTAGCTTAAAGAGCGAGGTATTGACTAGGGGGCGAGCCCCCTAATATACGTATTAAAAATCTATGAATATAGAAGTTCGTTACGTAAGTTAATTCGTAAGTTACGTAAATCCATTACTAATAAAAATGTTCTTAAATACAATTAAACGACTTTCGAGAAAGCCATTTAACCAAATAAAGTAAAATTAATATGCAAATTTTGTTTTAATTATTCATGCACAGTGAGCCAAAATCAAAACCTGCGTTAATTCAAAAATGTTCAAAAATTAAATAAAAAAAACAAGTTTTTTTAATTGAAAGTAAGGAACGACGTTAAAACTTAAAACGAACAGAAATTATTCCCTTAAAACGAACAGAAATTATTCCGTATATGAAAGGGGCTGTCCCCTCCTCAACGCCTCGCTCTTTACGCTAAAGTTTGACTTTCTCACAACTCTTATTTTTTTAAAACAATAAAAAAAAACTTTAGCGTAAAGAGCGAGGCGTTGAGGAGGGGACAGCCCCTTTCATATACGGAATAATTTCTGTTCGTTTTAAGTTTTAACATCGTTCCTTACTTTCAGTTAAAAAAAAACTTGTTTTTTATTTTATTTAATGACCGAAAAAGGACGATCTTTGGCAATCTGTCTTCTTCATTCGCAAATATGTCATAGCGATCTCATCACTTTTCTCATTATAGCCCTAGAAAGTGGGATAGAACCAATTTTTTTGTACAGCTTACGGCTTGAAACAAGGTTAATCAAACGAGTAACCAAAACTATCCGTACACAAATCCTCGGGAAAATGTTAAACAAATCATCGTCTTCCGAAACGCACATGTTTCGGAACCATGTCGTCCCTGCAGCTTCCATCTGTGTAAGGGTCATTTTAAACTATAACGGTGACAGAGAATCATTGCCAATAAATTAATAATGTGTGCTTTTCTCATTTTGTGCTCCTTCAGGTTATAGTTTTAGCCACCTCGAACTGGTGGCTAAAAACTACACCTTTTCTCATTTTAATAATGTGTGCTTTTCTCATTTTGTGCTCCTTCAGGTTATAGTTTTAGCCACCTCGAACTGGTGGCTAAAAACTACACCTTTTCTCATTTTAATAATGTGTGCTTTTCTCATTTTGTGCTCCTTCAGGTTATAGTTTTAGCCACCTCGAGCTGGTGGCTAAAAACTACACCTTTTCTCATTTTAATAATGTGTGCTTTTCTCATTTTGTGCTCCTTCAGGTTATAGTTTTAGCCACCTCGAACTGGTGGCTAAAAACTACACCTTTTCTCATTTTAATAATGTGTGCTTTTCTCATTTTGTGCTCCTTCAGGTTATAGTTTTAGCCACCTCGAGCTGGTGGCTAAAAACTACACCTTTTCTCATTTTAATAATGTGTGCTTTTCTCATTTTGTGCTCCTTCAGGTTATAGTTTTAGCCACCTCGAACTGGTGGCTAAAAACTACACCTTTTCTCCATTACTAGTTCTTGCATGTGAATGCAACAAAATAGAGAAAATAAACACAAAACTCCTGATAAGATTCCTATTACCTTGTAACTATGCTTATACTTGAAATATAACAGTCGAGGCCTTGCCTAGGACCCAACTGCTAGGGGAAGGCCATTCCATTATATGCTGGTAGGTTTTAAACCACCAAGGGAAGGGTCTTTTTAGACATTTCGTACCTCAAAGAATCAGCTTTGTATGTAATTTCTCGTGTTTTTTTTTTTTTTTTTGGGGGGGGGAGTCAACCTACGAAATGCCTTCAGATTTGATTGGAGCGTAAGCCAAGAATTCTACTTTGGGATTTACTAAAATAATGAATAGTCATACTGAAAACTTGGAATATTGCTAATTGAGTAAAACGCGTTTTCATAAGGCAGGAGTTGAGTTTACCTTGTTTTTCAGTCTCAAGCTTTTTTCACCACGTTGGAATATTTTTTGAATTCCAAGCCATTGGTTCAGCTTGATTGGGTCTGAGGTCCTTACTAATTTCTGTGTTAGGTTTTCAGGCGTGAAAATTATTGCGGTTTTATCTATTTCCTGATGTACAGTTATGCTTGATAAGCAGTCATTACGGTACGATAGTTTAGTCAACCTTGTAATAGAGATTTTTGCCGCTTCAATCAACGCTTGAGTTTTCTTCGCTCTGCCAAAGTTTTGATTAATTGCTTTGTATAAAAGTAAAATTGAAAAAACAAAAACGGTTGAGATACTTAAAAAAAAATTCCAGAACCTGTTGAGACGCTTGCTGAGTTTGTTCCCCCTATTAACTCCTGAACACGTTAGGACAGGACTATCTTAACTTAATTTCGTGGTATAACCATGATCCTATCCAGGACTTTTGTTGGGGGGGGGGGGAATTCAATATTGCATCAACAATTTGTGACTACGGACATCTTTGTGCGTGTTCTTAAAAAATTGTCTTTGATGCGGTTGATCGTACAATCTCTTAAGGATGACTCACGCCAATATTATCTCTATTTGAGGGGAGGGGAGTGCGCAGCTTTTCCGTTCTCTGGTGGTTTTGTGCCGCGGAGAATTTTTTTTTAGGTTGAGTTTTGACCTGTCATTGAGAAAAAATGACATTTACCCCACCCGCCCTAGATTTTCTGAATTGACATGGACGCAGGCGCAAATGATAAGTTTTCATGAGGGATGGCAGCGGTCAAAACTTTTAAAAAGTGTATTTTTAAGCACTATTTTTCATTTTGCTTTAGGTCGGTCCTTTGGAATATCCCCACCCCCTTTTTTATAGGTCTTCTGGTAATTTTTATTGCCTCAATTGGATTGACTACATCATAGCTTGAAGAATTTTCTATTAAGAAAATGCTTTTTCGTCTTCAGAATAGGTATTTTATTATTTTTTTTTTCACAGGGATTACAAGCTATTCGTTGCCCTGCTGGTCTTGCTTTTGACATCGAAAAGCAGACTTGCGATTGGAAGGACCAAGTAGGAAACTGTTTGAAGAAAGAAAAGGATAAGAAAGTCAAGCCTCTGCTTAACACAGATGAGCCAGTCTGTCAACAGGTAATCCTTAATATATTGCTTTAGAGTACTGAGACAATAACTAGAATGAATGAATGTTGTCCTTATATGTTATATGTTCGTCCTTTAGTTTTATGTTTTTGGTAGTTTTTAGTCAGCCCTGCTACCGAAACGAATTCCTGTGTACGACTCTGTCTGGCACATCTGTCACAGATGGTTAACACTGTTTGCTGCTAGCACCTCCTAAATAGAATTTATTGAGGTGTATATTTATTCTAAGACCATACTGGTCAGACATAAGGAACAAAACCATGAAAAAAGAAAGAATACATGAAAAAAGCACGCGAAGCAAAACAAAGCAAGAACCACAAAAACCATCGTGGTTTCAGCTTCAAACTTTGGCGTTTCATTTTACGGTTTTTTTATTTCATTACATTAAGATTGGACCTCCTTTCATTTTTTTTTTGGTGGTTTTGGTGTTCCCCCGCTTATCATAGTCTGTTGTTCCATTATTTTTCGTTTTCCTTGCAGTGAAAAGGACTTAGCGGTAGACTTTATTGAAACATTATGGAAGTGTCTTAAAACATTTTCAGTGGCAATGTATTTTTTCGTTTTTTTCCTCAATGGGACTCAATTTTTTTTTCATCTTGTATGGCGAATCTGCTTGAAAGAATCCACAGAAGGCTTCGACGGGCTGCCTCCCCCCCCCCTAGTGAAGCTGTCGGGCTGAACAAACCCTTTTTTTTCCAGTATTCGTGACTGGGAATATTCATATTCCAGAATATTCATACTATTTCCTTATCTAGAGCCACTCCAAGCTGAGTGGATGGCACAATGGACTTGTAATCCTATGTCCCTCGGGATGCATGGTCAAATCTTGGTGTTGTAAAAAAAATTCCTAAGTCCTTGCTTGGGTTGGGGGTCAGCGGTGTGACCCTTCAAGCTCAGTCTGGGGTGTGGAGGCAATGGATATTTGAGGCCTTCACCTCATTGCAGTTGGGTCTGGCCCACCAAAAATTAGAATTAAATTACATTTTCCAATCTCCAAATATTTTGAAGGGGTAGGGAAATATTAGTCTTCTTTCTAAATGGATTTATTGATCGTTATATACTGTGTCTCGTCGCCTGTAAAGTGCTGTTGGGAGTTAGCTATATTTTCAGTTTTGTCGTTGATGTATGTCAGGAAGACGGGGCCTCGAATATTCTAGGAACCTCAGTATTTACCATATGGTCAGTTGTAAAGGGTAAAACCGCTAAGAACAACCTCCATGCAACACTTGTTTAAGGACCATGTATCCCTTGTGATTGAACTTCTTTGCCTAGCCTCTAAGCCGTACCATATTTACAAGCCTTGGCAATGTTTTCTAAGGTAAACTCTAATCAAAAGCCATGTGCTGGTGCATCTGATGAAGATGAAATGTGTTAGTACGCAGTCCTAACTGTAATTTCCAGTCGATTTTCCTTAACTTTGTATTAACCTTATTGGAATTCCAAATTCACTGACTAATCTATGGCCATACGGCAAACTATCGAAGGAGTTCCATTAACTTTTTGACTTTATCTATGAATGATTTGTTCGTTTGGTTTTGTGTTTTGTTTTGTAATTCTGCTACTTTCTTTAAGCATTTCCTCCTTTGTGTCTTTTACTATCACTTAGCTTAGCTATTTGTTTTGTCTTGGTCGTTTAAGGCTGTATGTTTTTTTCTTTGTTTTGACTTTTTCTCCTCTGTTAAAATCTTACCTGGCTGGAATCCTTCCTTCATCCCTGTTACCTCATACATTGCTACAAATTGTCTTGAAGTGAACGTAGTCGCGTCAAATGTCTATTTTTTTTATCCTGATGCTTACGCACGTGATTAATGCTTGTTTGTTCTTTTTTTTTCCAGTCTCTATTTTTTGTATTCATTATTGGTTCGAGATTTTTCTAGTTATATGTATTATATGTGTATATATGTATATACAGTTATATGTATAAAAAATCTTCCCGTTCATCTATCTTCCCGTTTTCTATCTAAACGTTTAAGTAACATCTAAAGATTTCTTCCAGGCCGGGATGGGGTTCGAATTTGATGCTTAAAAACCAGTTAGTTCCAGACTAATGAAATTTATCAATTTTCTCTAATGCTTTTGGTGTCTGTAATTTTCTCGAGAATGAATTCACTTCCATATCATTACATTATTTATTCTATTGCGAAGTAGCTTCCTTCTATCCGGTTTTTAATTTTAGGAGGGTACACTTGCTTGTGGCAGTGGCGACTGTATCGACAGAAACCTCTTCTGCAATGGTTCACCAGACTGTGCCGATGGATCTGATGAAAACTCTTGCGATTCGGATAGTGATCCTAACCGTGCTCCTGCCTGCGATCCTACCGTATGTGTCTTGCCCGACTGTTTCTGTTCTGAAGACGGCACATCAATCCCAGGAGACATTGACCCAGAACAGGTATTTATACCCTTTTTTTTAACATGATTTGACGCGTTTTTTTTAACTATGTCCTGTATTCGAAACTGTTTGTAAGGAAAGATGATGAGTTTTGGAAACTTCGTTGAACATTTTTTATGGAATGGGTTTTTGAATAACTAAAGAGGAAAGCAAGTCCGACATAACTTTTGAATTCTTTATGTGAACCATAATTGCAAAAAAACGATGTTGTGTCAAAGTTACGGTATAAGAAGGTGTTAGAGTTCCTACCTCCGAAGACTAAATTAGCCAAAAAATTCTAAAGCAATTTGTTAAATTCCACTAACGACTTATATGTCCATACAAATACTTCAGGAGAGGAGGGGGTACTTTCCAAAGAGTTCGTAGAAGGTTTTAATGGTAAAAAAAAACATTTCACTTATATTAAAAAGATATAGTACGGTCATATGATTCCACAGCATTTTGAATAATAATTTTAGTGGTATTATGACCTAATTTTATTAAGTTGATGAAAAATGACGGAAAAAATTCAAAAAAGGTAGGTAGCCGGTTTTAGTTTAAATTTTTATTTTAAAGTTTTAATTTTAATAAGAAAAAATTCCGGTTGTTTAGTATTTTTCAATGTGTTCGGGTTTCCAGGATGTACATTAGCACTTTGAGCACCAGTTAGTTTATGTAAATTAACATTTCCGAAATTTAGTTAATTCCCCAAATTAATTTTTTTTTTTAACATACTTACGAACCGACAAAATTCAGTCATTCAAAGTTTCTTGTGCTAGCATTAAAAATAAAAATAAGTAGCTAATCAATTTTGCTTCTCGACAATTCATATGTAGAAAGTCTTAGTATTGAAAATACATTTAAAATCTAGCCAAAGGAATGTAGAATGTTAGTCAAATACCCCCCTCCCCCCCCCAAAAAAAAAGTGACCCAGGGCTGGCAATTTTCTATGGGGCAAAAGGGGGGCAACTTCCCACCTAGACCCCAATTCGGCCCCTGCTGAAATTTAGTTTTTTTTTTTCAAAAATCTTGTCCAATCTAAAATAAGCCTGTGTAACTCAAGCCTCCACAGAAACATGTCAGTTTTCTTTAGTATATCTTTGGCTTTATGGTACTATATGGCTCATTTTTCAGTTTTCACTGTCACTTTTACTTGATTTGGGTAAATTGGCTCCAACTTTACCTCCTCCCCCCCAAAGATTTGGACAAAATTATGCCACTGGTGTAGCCCCCGAAAAGAGAACTATAGAATCCTTCTTACTTTTTAGGTTCCACAAATGATCACTATCAGTTTTGATGATGCTGTTAACAATAACAATATTGAGCTCTACCAGGAATTATTTGACGGAGTGAGAAAAAACCCTAATGGCTGTGATGTCAAGGGAACTTTCTTTGTTTCCCACAAATACACTAATTATACTGCAGTTCAGTCAATTCACAGACTTGGACATGAAATTGCTGCACATTCAATCACGTAAGTTTTTAGGATGCATGAATTTGTTTTAGGGTTGTGAAGCCATATGTTGGCCATACACATTGAAATTGAAGCACAAAACATCTCATTTTTAAACGACTTTTAAGTTTTATTATGAAAATTATTTTTCCGAACCCAGTGTCAAAGTGATTATAAAGGGGGTTTAAAATTCTCCAAAGTGGCCCTATTTGTATAGTCAAATGGGCGGACCGACTACAGTAGTAATTTATTTGTTCCGTGTTTCAATACAGTCAATTTAAGGAAAGCGATTAGGATATTCGATTACCGATTTGTGGTTCCCAGTACTTCCAACTTGTTTTTCTAGCTTTACTGTCTGCTTTTCAAAGCGAATCCCTAGGGCTGGTGAGAAGACTTCCTTATTACTAGAAATCAATTTTCAAAAAAAATATTGTTGGTGATACTTTCTCGGAAAATGCTGTTAAGAAATCAAGAAAGAAAATATACTCTGTCAATTCCATTTAATTTATTCAAATAAAAATAAAACAACACAACAATAGTCAAGGCTAGATATTCTATTTTGTGACAAATTTAGCGAGGGCAAAACCCAATCTGTTTGAACACAACGACAGAGTAAGCTTTCAGAAATAGTTTGTGGGTTGACAATCCTCGTATAACGTAGAGCAGAGCCCCCGTCCCTGCGAAACCTGATCCAGATTTAGAAAAAGAAAACCTAACTTAACATGTTAGCCTAACTGACACTAATGACAAAACTGACAAAACCTAACTGACACTAATGTAACGTTTTATGCTGATTTCGATTATACGCAATTACCCGATGTCATTATAGTCTACAGTTTCTAAAATAATGTTTGATTTCGTGAAATCTGAGATTTTAGATTTTTTTCGAAGACACGTTATTGTTTAAGAAAAGCTATCTATTGTGTTTTTTTTTAGGCTAAAGCTGTCAAGGTTTTCTCCCAGCGCTCAAAGATTATGTGTAATGGTTTTTCAGACTCTGCTGGTTGGAATTTGAGTCCCCCCCCCCATAAAAAATCAATCATTTCAGTGAAACTTACGGCGATAAAAAAAAACAGATTGTGTCTTCAAATTTGCCCAAAAGTGGCGTAAAAAGTTCTATTCCTAAAATTCAAAAACGGAAGTATAGTGTACAAGTCTATAAGAGAACACAGCGTAAATTAAGTTAATTTTACTCTTTAGTATTAAGGTAATTTATCTGTAAGATTCAACTTCATCGTCTTTTGGATCAAAAAGAGAAAAGGATAATTTGATTGTCCCAGACGATTTTCAAGCCCTGTTGTGCATTTACATGTCAGTTATGTAATTACATTTTCTATTATAGCAATTTTTTAGAGTAATTGTTTCATCAATTCTTCTGTCTGAAACCCACCAGAAATGTACCCGCGGTTGGGCAAATTTCTTAATGTTTCAGGAAAAAAACTACACAAAATTGCGACGCAAGAACAACGGGCGGTTGAAAAAATCTTTTTACGTTTATTAGTTCAGCATATAAAAGTTAATTAAAAAAAACACTAAAATCAAAAGGTGTCCTTTTTGTAATCCCAATTACCTAAATTTCGAAAATAAACTTTAAAAGTTCAAGATAATGACTGGTCGTTGATAAAAACCCAGATTCCGTTTTAAATATCTTACGCTATAAGATTAAATTTTGCTCCCAGTAAAATTTTAATTACTAGTTAATTATAATAACCTGAGCAATAGGAAAATCATAGTGTAACGCTAATTACCATTCATAGTTAAATCCTTTGTCTAACTTTATAGTGGTCTTAGTAGGCAAGCATGTCCAAAAGCACAAGGTTGTGCCAGTATCCTTATCAAAGGGTGTGTACCTAATTAATTAAAACTGCTTGCTTAATTGGCATGAGCTGTTATTTTATTATCTGTGGATAAATTGATAGGCCTCATTGTTTTTAAGATGTTGGTTTGCTTTTGATTTTCATAGTTTTTCTTGATTATGTCCTCTTGAGGGTATTAAATTAATAATAAATTAAGTTAATAATTAATAAGAGATAGCCATTTTGTTCAACGTAATTGAAAGGTCCGGAAATTATGTCTTTGTGGATGACAACCTCTCACAGCCCTCAGGGCAAAGGTTGTAAGTAATGCCCAGGGGACATTACTTTTTTTTTATAGAAAACGTTGTCGTAGAAACTTCGAAAAGGCTAATTCGATTGGAAATTGAGAGGGCTAGTGCCCCTTTTCAGTAGAAAGTGATCGGAGGGTAAATGGTTGAAAGGTCCAGAAATTTTGTCTTTGAGGATGACAAACCCCCCCGCCCTCCGGACAAGGGTGGTAAGTTATACCCTGGTGGCATACAAGGTTTTTATAGAAAGTGTTGTCATATAAACTTCGGGGAAAGTTCATTGGATTGGTAATCAGAAGCTCTAGTGCCCATTTTAAGAGTAAAAGTGATCGGGTGGCATTTGCCCCCCCCCCCCACACATATACGTCGTATTGTCCCGAAATGCATCTATATTGAAATTTTGAGATAACCGTTTCATTTAAAATAGTCTAAATATCATACAACAAGGCTTTTGGGGTTGAAACACCCCTAGAGCCCGGGGGCAAGATTTATGTTATGCCCTGGGGGCCAAGGCCGTATCCGGGGGGGGGGGTACCCGGTTTGAACCCCACACTCCCCCCCCCCCCCCCGAAATTTTTGACCGACTCGAAAATAACTCGAAAATTAGTAAAACCTAGGTAAAAATCAGTAAAATTAGTCGAAAACTGAGTCAAAAACTAGTACCCCCCCCCAAAAAAAAAAAAAAATTAGTAAAACGCCCCTGAACAAAAATCCTGGATACGGCCCTGCTGGGGGCATTTAAGATTTTTATTGAAGGATGGTTGTATAAATTAAAGAGGAGGCTCATTTGGTTGAAAATTAAAGTTCTAGTTCCCTTTTAAGAATCAAAAGTAAAAGGGGGGAAGCTAGCCCCCCCCCTCCCCCCTTGACTACCCCTCTTCAACAAAAGAATCTGATTAACATTTTGAGATAGCTATTTTGCTCAAAATAGTCCAAAGAACATAAAAAATGCCTCTAGGGTTGACATAACGCCCCAGTGCCCTGGGGATAGGGTTGTAAGTCATGCCCTGGGGGTATATAAGGTTTTTATGGAATGGGTGGTCGTATAAACTTCAGATGGGGCTCATTTGATTTGAAATTGGAAGTTATAGTGCCCTTTTTAAGAGTCAAGAGTAATTTGAGAGTAACCAGCCTCCCCCCCGCCTCATTATTTCCCCAAAGACATCCAATCAAAATTTGGAGATAGTAATTTTGTTCATTGTAGTTGAAAGGTCCGGAAATTAAGTCTTTGAAGAAGACACCCCCGCCCCCACAGCTCTCAGAGTAAGGGTTGTAGGTTATGCCCCGGGGGCATATAAATCTTTATAGAAAGGGTGGTAATATACTTCAGAGGGGACTCATTGGATTGGTAATCTAAATTTCTAGTGCCCTTTTTATTTATCAAAGTGATCAGAGGGCAGATACCCCACCCCCTCTCCCCCCACCCCAACACGTCGTGTTTTCCAAAAATACGTCGAATAAAAAGTTTTAAGACAGTCATTTTATTCGAAATAGTCCAATGATCATATAACAAGGCTTTTTGGGGTTGATACAAACCATCAGAGACTGGGGGCCAGGGTTGTAAGTTATGCTGCGGGGTTTATAAGGTTATTATGGAAGGAATGGTTGTTTAAATTTAGAAAAGGCTCATTTGGTTGAAAATTGGAAGTTCTAGTTCTTTTTTAAGCGTCAAATGTGATGGAGGCCCCCCTCCCCGACAACCCCACTTTTCACCAAACGCATGTGATTGAAATTATGAGATAGTAACTTTATTCAAAATAGTCCAAAGAACATAATAATGCCTCTAGGGTTGACACAATCCCCTAGCGCCCTAGGGATAGGGTTGTAAGTTATGACATGAGGGCATATAAGGTTCTTATGGAATGGGCGGTCGTGTAAACTTCAGATGGGGCTCATTTGATTTTAAATTGGAAGTTATAGTGCCCTTTTCAAGAGCCAAGGTGATTTAAGAGCAACCAGCCCCCCTCCCCTCTCCACGCTCATAATTTCCCTTAACACCTCCAATCAAAATTTGGAGATAATAATTTTGTTCATCGTAGTCAAAGGGTCCTGAAATTATGTCTGCGAAGAAGACCCCCCCCCCCTACAGCTCTCAGGGCAAGGGTTGTAGGTTATGCCCTGGAAGAAGGGCATTAGTATGAGTCTTTCAGGGAATGCCCAGGGGAGTTTTGAACCCCCCCCCCCCCCCCCCCCCCGAGCCTTTCATTTCCCCAAACAATTCCAATCAAAATTTTGAGATATCTTTTTTGTTCAACGTAGTTGAAATGTCCAGAAATTTTGTTTTTAAGGATGACAACCCCCCCCCCCCCCTGCCCTCAGGACAAGGGTTGTAAGTTATACCCTGGGGGCATACAAGGTTTTTATTGAAAGCGTGGTCATATACAGTTCGGAGAAAGCTCATTGGATTGATAATCAGAAGCTCTAGTGCCCTTTTTAAGAATAAAAGTGATCGGATGGCAGTTGCCCCCCCCCCACACACACACACCTCGTATTGTCCCGAAATGCATCTATATTGAAATTGTTAGATAACCATTTCATTTAAAATAGTCTAAATATCATAACAAGGATTTTGGGGTTGAAACATCCCTAGAGCCTGGGGGCGAGTTATGTTATGCCTGGGGGCATTTAAAGTTTTTATTGAAAGGATGGTTGTATAAACTTAAGAGGAGGCTCATTTGGTTAAAAATTAAAGTTCTAGTTCCCTTTTAAGAATCAAAAGTAATGGAGGGCAGCTAGCCCCCCCCCCCTTGACTACCTCTCTTCAACAAACGAATCTGATTAACATTTTGAGATACCTATTTTGCTCAAAATAGTCCAAAGAACATAATAATGTCTCTAGGGTTGACACAACCTCCCAGCGCCCTAGGGATAGGGTTGTAAGTTATGCCATGAGGGCAAATAAGGTTCTTATGGAATGGGGGGTCGTGTAAACTTCAGATGGGGCTCTTGATTTTAAATTGGAAGTTATAGTGCCCTTTTCAAGCGTCAAGGTGATTTAAGAGCAACCAGCCCCCCTCCCCTCTCCGCGCTCATAATTTCCCTTAACACCTCCATTCAAAATTTGGAGATAATAATTTTGTTCATCGTAGTCAAAGGGTCCTGAAATTATGTCTGCGAAGAAGACAACCCCCCCCCCTACAGCTCTCAGGGTAAGGGTTGCAGGTTATGCCCTGGAAGAAGGGCATTAGTGAGTCTTTCAGGGAATGCCAAGGGGAGTGTTGAACCCCCCCCCCCCCAAGCATATCATTTCCCCAAACAATTCCAATCAAAATTTTGCCAAGGGGAGTGTTGAACTAATCATAACATGTTATGTGTATATGGGTTGTCTAAAGGTTCTAACTCAGGAATGACGAGTATATTGATTTGGGATTCCAGGAAATCATAAGGGAAATGATCAATTGGCCAAAAGCCAATGTTTGCACGCTACTACTACTACAGCTACTGCTGTTTCTACTGCTACCACAAGTCCTTTTATTACTACCTCTACTATCACTAAAACTACTACTTCTGTTGTGAGTACTACTAAGGCTGAGGATATTGAAAAAAATATCTGAGGAAACGTTAAGGGGAAAGTTGAACTAAATCTAAACATACTATGTGTATTATACAGATTGCTGATACGGGTGTATCAGCGACTTATCATCTCAAGAGGAAACTTGAGGGGCATCATGAGTGGGATGTTCAGTTGACCAAAAGGCAAAATTTACCTGTTACTACTGCTATTAATACTGCTCCTACCACTGTTACTACTAATAATTATACACTATTACTGCTACTTTTGTTCCCACTACTATTATGATACTAGTACAATTAAGGCTACATGTATGAAGTTGAAAATTGGACAGAATATTGAAGGGGAATTTGAACTAAATCAAAACTCACTATGCGCATGCATATTGTCAAAAATGCGTATCTCAAGAATTGATTTGGGTATTAAGTTGAATCTTTCGGAGAATATTTAAAGGGGAAGATCAATTGACAAAAAGGTAATTTATGCATGTCACTACTAACAGTAATACCACTGCTACTTTTCCTTATGCTACTGCTGCTACTAAACTACTACAACCACTACTTCAATTGCAGCAACTTGTTAGAGTATTAAGGTGAAAAGGGTATCAAAAGTGTGCACATCAGCAATATTTTTGGAACGGCTTAACGTGTCAAGGTGAATCTTTCGGGGCATCATGAAAGGGATGTTAAACTGACCAAAAGACAATATGCACATGCTACTACTGCTGCTACTACTAATGCAACACTAACACTGCAACTACTTTTACTACCACTGAAACTACTGTGTTAATAGTACTATTAAGGCTAAGTCTATGAAGGTAAAATTTAAGAGAATATTGATGGCAATTTTGAACTAACAAAAGACACTATGTGCGTTTAGATTGTCAATATAGCGTATCTTAAGAATTGATTTGTGCATTAAGTTGGAACTCTCAGAGGATACTCAAAGGGGAAGATCAATTGCCAAAAAGTACTTATCTGCACAATACTACTAACACTACTGCTACTGCAACATTTACTAGTTCCACTACTATTACAACGCTTGTTGTGGAGGACGTTGAACTAACTAAAAGACAATATTTGCATCATAATACCACTGCTTCTACTCCTACAACTACTACTGTTGCTACATTTTTGGTTTAAATGAGTTCTTAACTTTTCTTTGAAAAACTTATTTTGTTGAAAAACTTATTTTTTTTAATTAATAAAAATAAATGCCGATCTGGCTTCGTGCTAGCTGAAACGGTTATGAACAACTAGGCGAATAACAGCAATGATCACGTGTACTCCAATGCAAAATTGCTTATTTACACATCCTGACGGTAAACCATTTTCACTATGAATGTCCCTTTATGTTCTCTGCATATAATGTCTGTTTTTTTTCTGTTTTGAAATGATTTAATTAAGTGGTTACATGTGACGTCACTATTCTCGATTATCCTTTATTTTTCTGGAGTAAGTAGGTTTAAAAAGAATCATCTGGTGTAAGTAGGTTTAAAACCAATCTAAAAACTATCATTTATCATCTGATGATGAAGCCCATTGGACATATGGCTCAAATATCGATACACTAATGCAGGATCGTACGTAGGAATGTGAAGGGGTGTGTGGGGTCCCAGGTTTCCCCCAAATCCAAGTTTTTGTCGAATTTCTAGGCCCTTTTTATTCAGATTATAAAATTAGCTGGTTTTTTTGTCTCCCTCCCCCTCCCTAGAAAAAAGTGTGTACATATGCCTGGCTAAATAGTCTTAACGACTATTGAATGAAATTCTTCTTTTCTTATTAAATGGGGAAAAAGAAGTTAACTTTTCTTCAATATTGGATGTTGTTTCTATGTTGAGAAATGTGTTTCAAAAGCTTAAAAATTATTGTAATGAAAACATTTCCAACTTGTCCTCTATTTTAGTCATAATGACGACGAATCTTTATGGTCAAATGCATCTGTTGACGACTGGGCAAAGGAAATGGCCGGAGCCCGTCTCATTATTGACAAGTTTGCCAATATAACTGATAACAGCGTTGTAGGCATGCGCGCTCCATACTTGAGAGTAGGTGGCAACAATCAATTTTCTATGATGGAAGACCAAGCTTTCCTCTATGACTCTACTGTCACAGCTCCTCTTCAAAATCCTCCTCTTTGGCCGTATACTTTGTATTTCCGTATGCCACACAGATGCCACGGAAATTTGCAGAAATGCCCAACTAGATCCCATGCTGTCTGGGAAATGGTCATGAACGAGTTGGACAGAAGAGATGATCCTGAATCTGATGAAGATCTTCCAGGTTTGTAAAATACATGTATTATCATAATACAAAATAGCAGATAACTACATAGAAAATCAGCGTAAAAGTTTATGGTCTTGTCTGTGCAAGGTGGGGGGGGGGGGGTCTTCCATCCAAGTTTAGTCCAAAGAACCCTCACCCCCCCCCCAAAAAAAAAAAAAATTGAGAAATTGACGTAAACACACATTTTTATTTATTTTGACTCCCCTTCCCCCACCTCTCTTAGGAAAAGCCTCTAACCCCCTGCTTCCCAAGAAAAATCTTAGTTTTCAGAACCGACGAATAATGTATTTAGGTAGGTTTTCAGTTTTATTAGTAAAGTATATTCACATAATACGAGACAAGCCTATGGCTTTCTCCATTTTTGATTAAAATAAATAATTAAATAATACATATTTGGCCCATATGCATTTATGTATCAAAGGTCATTATGCTATTTCATTAACACCTTAGAATTATTTTTAATATATACTATAAATATTCACCAATAGAAGTAGAATATTCGTTGCTTAACAGTGATGTCTCTATCCATTTATACTGTGAAATAGCATCGTATTCATGCACAGTTGTTTTCTGACGGTGATTTAAGGCTTAATACATAATAATGGAAAGTTATTTCCTAGTTTTCGTTGATGTCTTTTTTTCGTGAGTTGTCATGTATTTTCTTAGTAACATAGCTTGCTGTTGAAAATATTGAATCAACAGGGTTTTAGAATTAGGTACAGAGTCTATTTGTTTTCCCTTTCCCGGGGATGGTCGTATCGAACCAGTGGTCCTAAAATCTTGACAGAGGGTTCGTTCAAGCGTAAAATAAAGTTCTAATGCCCTTTCTCTGTTGTAGAAGAAATTGCAACACAACAAAGTGGCGTTTCCCTGTCAATTTATAGCGCAAGACAATTTTGGCCTGAAAAGGGTTAATATGATATTAAACGAGTATTTTGGGATAGCCATTGCCGTCCAAACAAATGAATGTATAATATAGATAATTGTCTTTAAGCTTCATTTAACTGAGTTTATTCATTTGAGGCCTCATAAGATTATTTACAGTGATTGCATATCAACTATTAGGGGGCGAGGGTCATAGGATCTTTCTGTAGGCGGATCTAGAGCTATTTTAACTATAAATTTCGGTGAGCCTTCAAAGCAGTGGCGTATCCAGGGGGGGGCGATATGGGTGTGCGCCCCCCTAACGTAGTCTAAAGTAGTGTAATTTACTTAACTAACCCAAGTTTGCGCTAATTAAACTTGCTCCTAACGCAAGTTTATCGGACCAACCTATTTTGCGCCCCCTCCCCTAAAAAAAGTCCTGGATCCGCCCTTGCTTCAAAGGGGCTCCGGGGATTATAATTTTTTTTTTTTTGATGAATTCCCCTTAAAAACTCTGAAAATGGTAACTAAAAGGATTTTTTTTTTTATTCTTGTCTCCCTTTTAAGTAACTAAAGTGATGATGCCACAGGAAAGATATTTAAGAAAATTCTATTCCATTTTAAAAGGCAAACACATTAAATGATCCCTTTTCTTGAAGCATTTCCCTCGTCATATTTAGAATAGCCCTGGGTATGATATTAGAAACCAGTAGAAACTAATAAAAATAGTAAATTTTTTTTTTCAAATAAAAGTGAAGCTTCCTTGAAACTCAAAAAAACAGATAGTGTTCTATAAATGAGCCATGGTTGACTCCTGCTCCGCCACGACCCTCCTAAGCCCCCCACCACGGTAAAGTTTGGATTTTTCCCAGTACTTCGAGAACGAATGCTCCAGCTCTCGGGGAGTGGGAAAGGGATAGCAAGAATGGAAGGGATTGTTGGTGTGCATTTGTTTAAAGAATGTTTTGAGCGTCAATCATTAAATAAAACACTCGTAATTGCCCATTAACTAGTAGTTGCGCTCAAAGATGTGCTGTGTAAAACCGATGGATTGGCCACTTTCTAACACCTGGTCCACATATCAGTGCGCCGTATGTGCTGCTCACTTCCGCCACGCTTGGCACGCACCATCTAGTGCACATTATTTCAGAAAGTGGGTGACCTCTGGAGTGGGTGACACCATAAAACTTCATTTTAAAGAAATAGTTTCTGAAACGGTTTAATAGCAGATTCCTACTTGTTTAGATTGTGTTTTGAGCAGAAAAAATTCCTAGAAATAATGTTTCAAATATGAATTAAATAAGAAAAGGATTAAATGTATAACAAATTCTATTTAAAATAGAATGTTATACTGACCTATTATGATGCATGGGCAAGGCTCTATCCAAGGAAGGGGAGGGGGCTACCAAGTTTGAAACCCCCTCCCCGAAATTTTTGTCCGCCTCGTAAAAAGTAAGAAAATCTATATAAACAGTTTTTCGATGCACTTCGTGTTTTTTGTAAATCCTCCCCCCCCCCCAAAAAAAAAAAATCCTCGATAAGGCCATAAAATTGGCCCAGGGACTTGGCCACCTGTCACCTGTCCTACTGGTTACTCTTGTGCCTTTGGAGATGGAGAAAACCAAATACTTTTTTTGTTCACATGTTCGAGTTTTGTTATGTCATTCGTGTTTGTCATTTGTTATGTTATACTTGTTCATTCGTGTTTGAGTAATCTTGGTGAAAGATTTCTGGATTAGCTACAACAACAAATACCATTCAATTCTCCCTCCAACGTTCTTTCCACACATAGGTGCTGCCCTGGCAATTATGCCCCAACTCCCTAACCCACTGCCTAAATGTGGCTATAGGCTATATATATAATATTACTGGTTTTGTCGGGTTTTATTATCATTTTTTACTTCTATGTCACAACTGTTGGTTCATAATTTCAATTTGAACAAAATCAACAAAGTTTGGAATATGGCCAAGAGGAATCTATATCCAGGAGTTGGGGGGGGGGCTAAACGCAATTGTCATAGTGATGACAATATTGTTTCAAGAAAGTGTTGAATAGGAAATTAAAACAGTATTACTGTTTTCTTTGTTATTGTAACTAGTTCATAAAAAGAAAATTTCACCAAGATTTCACCCGATATTCTGTATATCTGATATTTGACAAGGGCTAATCTAGTTCTTCTATTTGAACTTACCTGAATTACAGGTAAGTATCCACAGAAATCTCAAATTCTACTTTTTTTCTGTAGATTTACATGTTTCTCCTCAACTCATAGAATTGAGCGTTTGAGACGTCTTACCTCTTCTGAAATAAACTCCTGTGTGTGGGCTAGCGCAGGGACTAGTTTTGCTAAAAAAAAATTCCATCCTACAGGTTGTGCGATGGTTGACTCTTGCTCCAATATTCTCTCTGGAGAACAGTTTTACGCCTTTTTAAACCACAATTTCGACCGTCACTACCAACAGAATCGTGCTCCTCTTGGTCTTTATTTCCATGCTGCCTGGTTGAAGAACAACCCTGAATTCTTCGATGCTTTCCTGTTCTGGATAGACGAGGTTCTCGAAAAATATAATGACGTTTATTTTGTGACCATGACTCAGGTAAATATGTTTCTTATATATGCTGGTGGTTATGGTAAATATGGTAAATACGCTGGTGGTTGTGATCATTTATGATTACTGGCGATCTGATCTCCTCCATCCCAGTCTGTATTGCTTTGCTTCAGCCAGCTTCCACTAATCCTCTATCCCAGACCGCAGTTTCGATTTAAGGATTCATAATCTGGGGGGGGGGGCAAGATATACCATAGAATTATAAAAATATAAATAAAAGAAACTCGGGGGCAGCTGCTCCCCTCCTCCTACCCAGTCTAGAACCGCCACTGCCAGACTGTGACTCTTTATTCAGCTCTTGAATCATAATTGCCATCTAAAATGTTAAATTTTCTTACTTTCTGTTAAGTTCTTTATAGTTTCCAATGGGGTGTTATGATTTAGATTTAATGAAACCTTGGCTTCTCATATATATGCTAATTTTGACTTTAAGTTAAGCCTTTTCTATGGTATTAACGACCAGGAATAAACAGGCATATTTATATGTAAGGTGAAAAGCACACTTTCTTATTTTTCTCTTCATGTACTTTATGGTTTTCAATGGGTGTCAGGTTTCAGAGTGAAAGATTAGTTTTTATAGATAAACAAATTTTGACCATAGGTTTAGCCATTTGTGTATTAACCTTTGAATAAACAGGTATTGCTAATATGATGGATAGATAGATAGATATTTATTGCAATAAAAGCCGCTTTGGGCCATGGCAAATATATTATTTTTACTATTATTCACTTACGATATTATTATATTATTATTTACGATATTTACTATTATTTTTGGGTGATTTATTATGAATAGCCGACTGATAATGCCAAATAAAGTCAATTATAAAAAGAAGCAAGCTTTTTGCAGGTTGTCTTGGGCCATATTTGGCTCATTAGCCTCCCCCTTCCCTCCCAATTTTATTAAAATATTTTCTTTTGTTTGCATAATAACTATTTCAATCTTTGAAATAATTATAAAAATGCCCCGAGTGAAAATTGAACGGTAGCCGCCAGTGTGGCAGAAAATCATATATATATATATATATATATATATATATATATATATATATATATATTATATATATATATATATATATATATATATATATATATATATATATATATATATATATATATATATATATATATATGTATATATATATATATATATATATATATATATATATATATATATATATATATATATATATATATATATATATATATATATATGTATATATCCTTCGTTAATGACATAAGCAAATTAATTGGAATAAAACGGTGATAAGAAATAAAAATTATAGCTGCTTTGAAGTCCTTAAACTGTATTTCTTTTTAATTTCAAGTAATTGTTTTGTTAACGTTTCAAAGGTTTCTGATTTTTACGTCTCAGTCTTTCATCAAATCCAAAAGTTGGACTTAGAGCATCAGATTTATATCCTTGAAATCTAGATTTTGATTTCAATGTGTTCTAACCTTTCTGTTGTTGTAGACACCCACACTTAAAATCAGTATGATTTGCCAAACCTGTCATAAGTGAAAGTTCGTTAGACTCCGTTAATATTTGCAAGGTCGTTTGGCGTTACTAGCAAGGTCAGCTTTTTTGTATGATAATTCAAACATGTTTTTCGGGTAGTCTTGGACTGATTGTAATGCTTTAATTTAACCGCTTTGTTGCTATAAGAGTACAGGAAGAAAACAATTCTTCCTAAACATAAAGCCTGTTTGGCGACTGCCTCAAACAATAAAAAAACCGAAGCTTATGATCTTTTGTAAGGACCAAAGAAAACAAAATTTTCATTTCTGTTCCCCGATATTCAAAATTAGAAGTCTCCTTAGCCCCCCTCACCCCAAAAAAAATCCGTAAAATTTAAACTTGATCATTCAGTCGTGAGACAAAATAAGGTCGGTTGACTAAAACTACAATAAAATTCAACATGATTTAATGAAACCTGCTGACTGCATAATAACGGGAAGTAGAAGCTTAGCTTCAAGTGCCCATTGTATAGCTTCGCGTGAGTGTTTTCAGAGATGATGATTAGCGATTGATCGAGACTTACAGAAATTAGGCAACTATATTGGTAGATATTATAATGAATCTCGACTCTATCTTGCCCATTTCAGTTTCTATCTTATAGTTAAAACCTGTTATCATTCTATTTTAAATTACCTTTTCAAATTAGTTTTTTAAAGCTGATTGAACAAATTATATTTTAAAATAAGTGTAAGACCCTTCTTTGTGACCAAGTTCATAAGCAAGCAGCAAACCATTACAGACATTTTTCCACCAAATAACTAGTGCACATAGATGAAAACCAACAATGCATCTTCCTTCTACTTTTCCCCACTGTTTGTCCTATGCGTCTGGCCAGTTTTACTGAACTGAAAAAATCACTAAATTCTGGGGCCCAGATACCGCAGGAATTCATAATACACCCCTAATTTGGCCATGAGACGCATCAACTGTGGAAAGAGAAGCACATCGGAAGAGGGTCCAGGAACATCGGAAGAGGGCTCATTCCAACGGAAATCAAAAGTTCTAGTGCCCTTTTTAATTGACTGAAAAGATTAGAGGGGAATTAGCCCCCTCTTACGCCTTCTTCCCCCCCCCCAAAAAAAAAATCGTCGGATAAAAATCTTGAGAAAGCCATTTTGCCCAGCATAGTTGAAAGGTCCAATAACTATGCCTTTGGAGATAATTTGACCCTCCATAGATCCTGGGGAAAGGTCTTGTAAGTTATAAAATTTGCCCATCGTGTACGTATAGAGTTTTTTATTGGGAAGTGTGTATACATTTTTCGGTTGGGGGGGGGGATGCATTTTCCACGGGGAAAATTTTCTCTGGGGAGGGAAGTTTCCGGGAGGTGAACTTTTAAATGGAAGTTTTACGCTGGGGGAATTTGCCAGATCTTCCTGTATTATTAAAAAAAACGATCAGAAATTAAATATAAAAAAAACAAGTTTTTCAACTCTAAGAAACAAGCAACATTAAAACTTAAAACGAATAGATATTATTACGTATATGAGGGGATCTCCCCCTTCGTAATACATCACTTTTCAGGCTGAAGTTTGAATGTTGTCCCAATTCTTTAATAACGACTCCTGAAACACAAGGTTCGTTTAATTAGAATAATAGGAAGCCTTTTTTTTAAAAGTACCAACAAACTTTAGTGTGAAGAGCGAGGTGTTAAGGAGGGGGTAACCCCCCTCATATAAGTAATAATTTCTTTTCGGTTCAAGTTCTAATGTTGCTCCTTACTTTGAGTTGAAAAAAACTTGTTTTTTTGTTTGTTGATTGAAGTCCAATGTACATTTTGTTATTATTAATGGGCTTAAGGACTTGTTTTCGTTTTATCTGAAACAAAAATTGTAGCGGCTATTGAAAGAACCTAGTTGAAAAGCCACACTGGTATCGATCACAGTCGCTATTTGTCATTATGTTTCCACTACTCTTAATCTTAGGACTTTGCTCAGTGTATTAGACTTCATAACTTGCTTTAAAGCTTGATTAAATTTTTGCAGGTTATTCAATGGATGCAAAACCCCCAAACTGTCAATGAAGCTAAAAATTTTGACGCTTGGAAAGAGAAATGCAACCCAACTCCGATCTCTGAATGTGGCGTGCCAAATTCTTGCAGTCTAACTAGCAAGGAACTACCCGGGGAAACGCTCCGTATGCACACATGCATGCGCTGTCCACCCAACTATCCCTGGTTGAACGACCCATCTGGAGATGGTTTCTTTTAGTTAGGTTCTTGAATGATATGAGTTATTTTTCTATATACATATGTGTAAAAACAGCCATGTCGAGTTATCATTTGTTTTGTGGATTTTACTGTCACATGTTTTTTTCCGTATAACTTGACGAAGGCGGCCAAAAAAATAAATATGTATCAACATAGGGGTTATTCGATATTTATTGGGCATCAAGGCTGTTTTACAGCAGCAGTGAATGCACCACTCGAGATTATATTATTCAAGTATGTTTTTGTATATAGTCCATGTTATGCGAATTTCTGTGATTTAAAGAGTGAATGAAAATGTGAGATGTTTTAATATGAAAATGTGCTGAATAAAACATCATAATTCATTTTGAGTATTGTATTTCAGAAGTATTTTCTATGCTCAGTAAATCGTCTCAATTACGTCCGAAACAGTCATGCACGTAGGCAGAGAATCTTCTCCATGCCCCCCGTCCCCTGAGAAACAAATTAAAATTGCTTGCCCAGTCTCTTACAATGCTCAATATTTTCGTATAACTAGGCACATTTTTTTGTAATATCTTCCCACCTTTCATTAATTGTTACGCTGTTTCGTGATCTGGGACGTTTTTGCCTTATAACTGAAAGCATACAGTTTCGTATTCTTACACCGTTATGTTCCGATTTCCGAGCTTTTTGATCATAGCTCTTGAAGCCCATAATGCATTATTGAAGTTAAAAATCAAATTAAGGTAAGTAGATCTTTTACGAATCAAAGTAGATCTTCATCAAAGTAGCTACAATATTTAAGGATTCCTAAGTCACTTGTTGAAGTCGCTTGTTATAAATTGAAGGCTATAACTGCAATACAAGCGTCCTAAATTTTAGTTTAGATATAGTAAAGGGATTCGATAAATTAAAATCATTTTGTGAGCCTCAGTGTCGGCTGAACGTCTCAAAAAGATAGGGCCAGTTAGTGAATTCTCCAAGGAGAGTAACCCCTACCGAGAGCTATTGAGAATCTGTGGTTTGACTATGAAATTTGATTGAAAAGACAATTTAATCTTACCTCCCATGCGTAAGCGAGGCTTTCTACCAAACCGGGCAGCACCACAGAGAACTCCCAAAGCTTCCAAAGTTCTCAAATGATATTTTCTTGGAGCTGATTTTTAACGTTTCCCAAGCAGGTATGTTATAACATTTTTAGGGACTGTCCTTTCCTGTTTAAAAAGAAAATTCTGATCCATTTAATTGAAATAAAAATTCAGTTTTTAATGATGTAAGTTTCACTATAACTGAATATTTCTGTCTCCGATAAAAACGGGATAAGTTAAATAGTTTTCCTAAGATTTTGAAAAGGCAGAGGTGGTTTTTTAGTTTTTGTCGTTTATTGGAATCTCTCATACAAGTTATAGCAAGACCAACCAGTCAGTTCTAAATAGTTTGGCCACACATAATAAAATTCTATAATGGACGAGTCCTTTAGGGTATAGAATCTCCTTAAGTATGTACATAAGCGCCCTAGTATACATTGTTTTATTTTGCGATGGCTTGCAGTCCCACCATAATTTTCAAAAAAAGGATATATGCTTGTTGATTACAAATCGGAGACTGATATTGCAAAGGATAAGTTTTGCTTCAAAGTAAGATAAGCATATATTTCAGAAATGGTGTTTTGTTTTTGCCATATTTCATGTTTCATTGTTTTTGAAGTCACCTATTACAAACGAGAGGCTAAAATTACGAGATAACAAAGTTTCAATTTGGATCTGGTTTGATGGAATTAACCAAAAAAAAATTTTTGTACAAAATAAATTTTTACAAAAAAAGTAAAGAACTCCATTAAACCAAAAATGAACAAAAATAGAATCAAATTATCTACCAAGCATACAACTACTACAAATCAGTATCAATAAATAAATGAAACCCAAAACAAACAGAAATTAAAATAAGTCAAACTCAAAACGAGCAGAAATTAATCTGAGTAGGGTTCTAAACCCTATGCTTTCTAAAAGCCACAATATAATTTGTACTTTACTGAAAAAATTCAAGTGACTTTACTGAAAAAATGTGCATTGTCAGTTTTTTTTATACATATGCTGATATTTATTCCTTAAAGCCTTAATTAATTTTTTTTCTTAAAGTTATAAAAGTGAAAACATTTAAAAGATTTTTTTCTGTAAAGTACAAATTATATTCTGGTTTTTCACCAAATTTTACAATTCTCACATAGGTCTTTCCGACACGTATTCCATTTAGCAAAAACTCGTTTATCCGAAAAATTCTCAAAACTGGAATGTCAACAGTTTCAACAAACACGGATTTTCCTTCCTAGATTTTTTCCTGGCCCTCCTTTGAAAAATCTATCCTCTAAGGTTTTTACATCCAAGGAGCTAAGTATTCTTTCAAAAGGACCAAAATTTGCAATGGCTCCAAACACACGTAAAATACATCAGAAATTATTACGGGCGTGGAGTCTGCTATTTTTAGCTCTCATGGCAAAGTCGAAAATCCAGACCTACTCAGAGGTGAAATTATTAAGAGTACTCTTGATTATAGGCCATCCTTGTCGCTTTCAACCCAATCAAAGGAAGAAATTAAAATCCTCCGAAACTTGAAAAAAGACAAAAACACAGTGATTACGAGAACGGACAAAGGAAACAGCTGAAATTATGAATTCTCCAGATTATGAAATAAAAGTTAACACCCTTTTAATGGATAAAAATACTTACAAGAATTAAAAGTGATCCCACGGACAAATACACACAGCAGGTGAGAAAAGAACTAGGAATTTTAAAATACAGTAGATTAATTACCCCTCAAATGTACAGAAAATTCTACCCCAAAGGTTATTCAGCCCCAAAGTTTTAAGGTCTGCCTAAAATCCATAAGAAAGAGATTCCGTTACGTCCTATTGTAGCATGTGATGGTCAGCATGTGAGCAAAGATGGTGGCTTCTTAGCCACCATTTTTAAGCCTCTTTTAAGCACACAGAAATCCTATATAAAAAATTCCATAGATCTTGTTGAGAAGTTAAAAAATCAAAGTTCAACAGAAAAAACTATCTTATCTAGTTTTGATGCAGTTTCTATGTACACTTCATGCGATGTCCATAAATGTGAGCAAGCCTTACAAAGAAAATTAGAGGAAAATTCAGCTTGGTCAGATTACAAAACTTTGGAAATTGATACAATAATGACCCTTGTTCGTCTTTGCAACAAGTTCTCCATAACCAAATCAGCACCAGGGCCATATCCAGTTTTTTTTGGGGGAGGAGGGGGGTACAAAAAGGATTTTTTTTCGGGGGCTCGTTACAAAAAAAAGGAATCAAAAATTTGTTCAGACAAACATTTCGGGGGAGGGGGTTCAGAATCCCTCGCCCCTCTCCTGGATACGGACTTGATCAGTATATAAATCACTAGATTATTGAAGAAAATCACTAAATCAACGAAAAAATTACTAAAATCTAGTAATTTTTTTCACTGGATGGAAAATCCTGGGTAGGATTTATAATCTATTCTTAAAATCCTATTCAGTGGCGGATCCAGGGGGGCGCCCCCCCTAGCGTAGTCTAAAGTAGTGTAATTTACTTAATTAACTCAAGTTTGCGTTAATTAAACTTGCTCCTAACGCAAGTTTATCGGATCAACCTATTTTGCGCCCCCCCCCCCCCTCCTGAGAATTTTTTTTTCGGATCAACCTATTTTGCGCCCCACTCTAAAAAAATCCTGGATCCGCCCCTGGTCCTATTTTAGCACAAATTCTTCTTCACCTCTTTAGCTTCATCGCCTAAGTTACACAGAGATTTTTTTTTGTAAGGTTTTATTGTCTATAAAGTAAAGTTGACCCTTGAAACGAACAAAAATTATTGTTTCGCAGATTACGAAAGATAGGTAACTAGATCAAATACACTGGCTAATGATATTTTTATTTTTTAAAGAATTATAATTGTATGCTAAAAGTTATCGGCATCCTGGCAACAGAGTTGCCACCCTGTGAAAAATCTCTAGATTTTAGTGTTTTTTTTTTCAATAATCTAGTGATTTGTGTGCTGATTTAGTGAATTTTTTGTTGAGCCAACATAAAATCGCTAAAATTAGTGATAAATCACTAGGGGTGGCAACTCTGCCGAGGCAAACCAAAGACTAATGAGAGCTTTATAAATCAGTCTTTTATTTTCCGTAGTCTACTCATGGCATTTTCTGCTCCTAAGGGAACATCTTTTTTTTGGGTTAGTTTTGTGTTTTCAGTAAAGTCCTAAAAATCATTTTAAACCTGTATTATAAAACCTGTATAACCTGTAAACCTGTATTATAATCTGTAAATTAAAAAAAATTAAGATTATGAGGCCTGTCTCTTTCGTCTTGCGAAAAACAAAAGTAAGTAGCAATTTTACTAACAAAAACAACAAAATTCGTTCTGAAGTTCAAATACTCTTTAAGTCTTTTTTTTTTTTATGAAGGTCCCATTCTTAAATTTTCCACCTAATTGAACCGTTTCCACTAATTACTAGTATCAATTTTATTTAGTCAATCATTCTATTCCCGCGAGCTAACTGAAAATTGTTAGTAGTGCGGTATTTAAATTCAAATTTGACACCAACCTGATGGCTCAATAGTAACCGAAACTCTAAAAAACGAAATTTTGATACTAATAAATATATTAGAAGAATTGGCTTATTATGCTGATTCCAGATATATAAGTTTCATAAATTTTAGTCTTACCCATTAAAAGCTACAAGCCTGACAAAATTCATCAAATTTTCGAAAAAAGGAGGAAAGACCCCCTAGAAGTCATATAATTTTAATGAAAATCACACCATCAGATTCAGCGTATCGAAGAACCCCACTGTAGAGGTTTCAAGCTCCTAACTGCAAAAATGTGGAATTTTGTAATTTTTGCCAGAAGAAAAATCGCGGATGCGTGTTTTTTTCCCCGGGTTGATCGTATCGACCTAGTGGGCCTAGAACGTCGAGAGAGGGCTCATTCTAACGGAAATCAAAAGTTCTCATGCCCTTTTTAAGTGACCAAAAACATTGGAGGGCAACTAGACCCCCCCGCACCACTTTTTTTCTCCAAGATCGTCCGATCAAAATTTTGAGATAGCTATTTTGTTAAACATAGTTGAAAGGCCCAATAACCATGTCTTTGGAGATAACATGACCTCCCACAGCTCCTGGGGAAAGGCTTTAAGTTAGAAAGTTTGCCCATTGTTTACGCATAGTATTTGTTATTAGGAAGTATGCATACATTTCTGGGCAGGGAAGGGAGGACAAATTTTCTGCTGGGGGATTTTGCAAGGGGAGAATTTTCCATGGAGAGGGAAGTTTCCAGGGGGTGAAATTTTCAGGCAAAATTTCACACTGGGGGAATTTGCCAGAATTCCTATACGGAATTCATTTATATGTATCGCTTACTCTTTACCGATTCAGTTTTACACGTGGAGATGTTAAGGGTAATTGTCCGGGATAAATTTCCGCCAGGATTGAATCGTCTAAAGGATATTTCCTTGGATATTCTGGCGTTATTTGAAAAATGATCAGAAATTAAATAAAAAAGACAAGTTTTTTCAACTGAAAGTAAGGAGCAACATTAAAACTTAAAACGAACAGAAATTATTACGTAAATGAGGAGGTTTGCCCCTTCTTCAATAGCTCACTCTTTACACTAAAGTTTTAATTTTGTCCCGATTCTTTAAAAGTGACTCCTGAAACACAAAGGTCGTTTAATTAGAACAATAAGTAACTTTTATTTAAAATGGCGAAAAATGCAAGCGTGAAGAGCGAGGTGTTGAGGAGGGGGCAACCCCCCTTATATACGTAATAATATCTGTTCGTATTAAGTTGTAATGTTGCTCCTTAATTTCAGTTGAAAAAACTTGTTTTTTTTTTAATTTGATTTACTTGTCAGGCTAAGCGTGGAGGTCGAACTCTAAAGGATGAATAAATTTCCTGTTATCAGGTTAGGAATTGGATGTTTTTAAATGCAAACGCAGACTAACTTCTATTACCAAGTATTCCAAGTGTGTTCAAAACAGTTGAAATACCCGGTAAATATGCCACCGGTGGCTGCATAAGCCGCACTGCATAAACCACACAGCCTCTGGGGTAAGGCCTGTAAATAATTAAAGTGTAAATTGTTTAAACATAGGGTTTGTAATGGAAAGGGGGAGGGGCGCGTTTTACCTGTGGCTAGCTCAAAACCATTAGGAGTTGCTATTTGTTTCAAATTGATCAAACATTTATTTTCGGAGAGAGGTGGGAAATTGGCCAAGATTTTTTTTGTCCCTGATCAGCTTGAAACTTGATCACCCTGAAGTGGGTTGAGGCATTTGGCTATCTTGGTGGCTTACTTACCTCTGACATTAACCGCTCAAAAGACATCAAGAGACGCCTAACTCCATTTTTAAAGCTCTGATGCCCCTCTGGAGGAATACGAATTTATCAACAAGGGTTGACGCCAGGCTATTCAAGTCACTCATTATCCCTATAGCCGTTTATGCCTGTGGAACTCGGACTCTTAAAACAGATGGTCTTGGGTGTAAGAGTTGGGTATCAGTAACATTTGAAAACAAAAGATGCATAAAAAAATACATTTAAAATTCCTCGTAGCACATAGGCAGTTTTGCGACAGTACGTGAGGAGAAGCTAGTGGAAGTGAACGATCCTCGATTTCCGAATCGAATCAAAGAACATCGAGCCATTGCAGTTTCCTACGCCCACTCACAAATAGACAGTTCTAACACTATGCAGTTGTTAGAAATAGTCGAAACGTTGGATGAGGGTGAGTTCATGGTCAAGGCACTGACCAAATTAATTGGCACCGCTAATGGAGCTATTTCTCGTGTGAGAAATACCCATTACCCAATGTTGTTGTCTGCAGAGGATCGTCTCGCGATTAAAATCAAAAAATATGCTGGGTTTGTAAGGGGGAGTTTGAAGAGGGGGATAAGGGGAAGGGGACTAGGAAGAAAAGAGGGGGGAAGGGGAAAGTCAGAGACAACAATCACTTGTGGCAGGAAATATCATCAGGGGTAGTAATTTTAGAGGGGTAGCACATCAATCATGCAATGTGAATGTAAGCCAGCAGTTTTTATACCTGTTTTCATTCACAACGCAAATTATGATTTAAAATTTATTTTACCGGCTTTGGCACAAATGCACAGGGAGGGAGGGGGAGTAGATAGTCCATGGGTAAACAATTCATTTACCTATAGTATTATCCCCAAATCAGCTGAGAAGTTGGTGCTTCTCGAGTTGAAATGGCAGGTAGTGAATAACGGACATACGTGCCTGAATAAAATCAGGTTTTTAGATTCTTTTAGTTTTTTCCCCAAGGCATTGAGTCAATTGATTCAAGTGCAGAAAAGCGACAATTTTGATAGCTTTCATTTGCTTAAACAGCACTTTCCAGACAGTGAAATGTATGACCTATTGACCTGTAAAGGTGTATATGCATACGACCATTACTGTTCTGGCGCTCGCTTAAGCGAGGAGAAACTACCTCCAATTGAAGCTTTCTATAATTCACCCACCAACAGTAAATGCACTGCCGAAGAATATGAATTTGCCAAGAAGGTCTGGGCTAAGGGTAATTGTAAAAATGGGTGGTATTATTGTAGACTGTACTTGACCAGTGACGTTTTAAATCTGTTAGATATTGTCTGTAAAAACACAGATCAAATCTATTCAAAGTTTGGACTAGATATAGGCTATTATTTTTCCACACCACATTTGGTGATGGAATTGATTTTAAAAATTAGTAGGGAAGAAATAGGCTTGATAACTGATGTAGATCAACACCTTTTTGTGGAAAGGTCAATGAGGGGTGGGTATGTTTTTCATGGAGATCGCGTTTTGACAACAGATCCAAGCGGGCAAGACACTGGTGTAAAGTCAAATGCAGTTTTCTTGGACATGAACTCATTGTATCCCTCGGCAATGTCTCACTACTCTTTACCGTGTGGGAACTATAAATGGCTTGAGAATCCTTGTGAGTTCCCCGACATTAACACCGTCGAGGACAATGGGCCACTAGGATGGTTCTTTGAAATTGATGGTCACATTCCATTGGCGATTCATGATTCAGTCAGAGATTTTGTTTTCCCCTGTATCAATCGACCAGTAGCCAAGGAATCACTGAGTCCATACAATCGATCATTGGTTGAGGATATTGGGATGCACTGGAACCCCTCCAAGCAGAAACTGATTGCAGATCTGGACCCTAAACATAATTTCGTTGTTCACCATGTGCTTTTGCGCTGGATGGTGAACAATGGTTTCAAGATCACGAAAATACATAGGGTCCTGCAATTCAATAGAAAACCTTATTTAAAGACGTTTATCGATACCTTTGTCGATAAACGCTCTCGGGCAAACAGTAAAGTAGAAAAGGAAATGTACAAGCTAATTCTAAATTCAGCGTTTGACAAAATGTGTGAAAGCGTACGGAACAGATCTCGTTTTGACGTCGTGACTGACCCCCAAGAATGTGCACGAATTATTTCTGACCCCAATTTTACATCGTTCACGAGCATAGAGACAAGCATGGTTCTTCTACACAGGAAAAACAGAAATGTGGTACTGAACAAGAATACAGCAGGAGGTAGTTCAGTACTTCAAATTTCCAAAAAGCTCATGTTGTCGTTTTTTTTACAATGTGTGCAAGGTACAATGGCCAAGGGAGGGGGAGGTTCAAGTTTACTATGGGGATACAGATTCTCTGCTGTTAAAAGTAAAAACCGGGGCTTTATTGGGAGATTTAGAAAGTGGGGAACACATCAGTTACGGATGGATTTCACTAACTTGAATCCGTCCCTCTACCCCGAGTTGGTGAAACGTCAGGCCCCCAATCAACTACTCATGTTAAAATCAGAGACGGGGAGTGATTTAATATCCAATGGGGTGTTCCCGGGTCCTAAAATTTATTGCGTTGAAACTCATAACAGGGATGTAAAACAGGCGTGTAAAGGGGTGCCTACACATTTTGTAAAGAACAATTTCAACATGAGTGTTTACAGAAACTGTGTAGAGAGTAGCCTAGTGCCGAGAGCACAAGTGCTTGCAATTCGCTCTCTACAGTATAAAAATTATACTGTTAGAGTGGAAAAGAATGCAATGTCATGTATATCCGACAAGGTCTTTGTGCTCGAGAATGGTGTAAATGTTCTCCCCCACGGCCACTATAGAATTTCAGACCGGGTTGAATGTATAGACTATCGCAACCAACTTGGTCTGGATAAATTAACCTAACCCAAACCTGATAAATTAAATGCTCAGACCTAACCCAACCTTTCATGAATTAACTTAAATGCTCTAATCTAACCTGCAGTGACGGTGACTATTGTATACAGAGTTTTCCCACAATTCCTGGGTGGGGGGTAGGGGGTCCCGCCCGCGGCTCCTGGGGGTGGGGGGGGGGGAGTGCTGACCGCGGCCGGCCTTCGGCCCGGAGGGGTTTGGGGGTATCTTTTAAATTCATAGTGTTTAACTGTGCTATTTTAAGTTGTTTTTATGTCAATATATTGTTGTACAAATAGTGCTATTGTACAAAAAATGTGTGTGTGTGCACAAATAGTGTTGGTGTTCTTGCTGGACAAAAAGTGTTTTTTATGACAATAAGTGTTGTTGTACATATAGTGTCGTTGTTCTTGTTGAACAAAAAGGTGTTTTTGATAATAAATATTGTTCTTGTTGAACAAAAAAATTGAAAAAAATGTTGTTGTTAATAAATGTTGTTTTTCTTGAACAGAAAAGTGTTTTTATGTTAACAAATGTTGTTGTTAATAAATATTATTATTGTTGTTGTTAATAAATATTATTGTTTTTCATGTTGAACAAATAGAGTTTTTGTTCTTGTTCAACAAGTGTTTTTGTTCAATAAATGTTCTTGTTGAACAGAAAAGTGTTTTTATGTTAATAAATGAATGAAATATTGTTTTTGTTGTTCTTGTTAACGTACTAGATAGATGTATGGGAAAATTATAATTACTACTTATTCATTGGACAAGTATGGTTTACAGTTAGTTGTAGTCCGACTGTTGTCAACAGCAGCAGTATGTATCAATTTAAAACACCATTCAGGTCGTTTCTGTGTGGTCCATCAATGTCTGGGAAAACAACACTTTTAGCTAAAATAATTCAAAATTGTAATAAAATGTTTTTGGAAAAACCAAGAAAATTTATTATTGCTATAGCATTTGGCAAGAGTCCTATGATCAAATAAAAGCTATTGCCACAACTATACCAATACAATTCATACAGGGACTTGGTGTTTTCAATAGTATTGAACCAAACTCGTGGCTGATTATTGATGATTTGGCTGAATCAATTGAACAGTTCTCACAGGAAATGCTACAGCTTTTTACCGTTCGCTCTCATCATGAACACATTTCCATAACCCTAGTTCTACACAATCTGTTTCAACAGAACAAATGTATGAGAAACCTTGCTTTGAATTGCACCATCTATATTATCTACCGCGTTGTTCGTGATTCTAGCTCGCTAATAACTCTCAATAAGCAAATATATCCAGGTGCCCCCAAATTTCTGCTGTCAGCGTACACTCAGGCAAAAAGTAAGCCCTACGGCTACATTTTGCTAGATTTTAATCAGAGAACACCCGAGGATCTACGTGTAGTCACAGATATTTTCGACAAAGAAATTACTGTATATCTTCCGGTGAACAGTAGAAAAAGCTATTAGTTGCCATTATGACACTGAAGAAACTACACGAACAACAGCATTTATTTTCCGTTTTAGGCACTTCAAACCTCCACTCAGGAAGGCCATACTCAAACATGGTGTTGACAATGATTTCATTAGTCTAATATCTGAACTTTGTTTAAATTTAACTGAGGGCAATGTACACTTGCCAGAAGGTGTTAGATAACAGACAAAGCAACATCGTTCCGCTGTGCGCGCCTTGGCTTGTAAAAACAAGGGAAAAATTTTTAAAAGAAAACGTCTCCTTCAAGCGGGCGGTAGCTTTTTCACACTTTTACTGCCAATAATTGCAGGACTTGTAAACAATTTTCTCTAGAAACTGTTAGAGAATGGCTAAACCCTATAAATGGACGCCATTTGAACTTGTCCTCTCGCCCGTGGAACATTTTGTAGACAATCTAAGCAAATTCATTAATGATGAGAATATTGCCGATGATAAAAAGCTAGTTTTACTTCAAGATGCATTGCGACGTGTGGACAAACATAGACCATATCGTGAGAGACCCACCGTTATCATATATCGTGAGGAAACGAATTATAATTCAGGGAAAAAGTTATAATCTAGTTGATTTAATTTGTGATATGGTGACGAATCGTAAAGGACTTTTATCATTTGACAATAATCTATACATCTTTCTAAATGCATAAAATTTGCCCAAAAGTCTTATTGGAAATAAGCAAATTCTAAAGAAACTAAGAGAATATAGTCGTCCAACAACACCAACACCACCATTTAAAAAAGAAGATGATTCAATATTGGAAAATACTAGCAGCAGCAGCAGCAATGATTTTATAACACCTGTGGCTGCTAGTCAAAAGCGAAGACGGATTGATTCACCCTCCAGTGTGCAAAAGGGGAGTCGACATTGCACTACGTGTTTGCATTCAAAATGGTTGAAGTTCTGAAGCATGTCTATGAAAATATTGGTGAAGCGGGAAGTCTAAGTTCCCCCACATCGCTTTCTAAAGTTGCCTCTAACATAGATGGCAGCACATTAAAAAAAGCAAAAGAGTATCTAGAAAATGAACCGAGTTACACACTGCATCGGAATCACAGGATTCGTGGCAAACAATATCGACAAACTAAAGCCTTTTTCCCTCTGCATATAATGCAAACTAATATTTTAACTTTAGACGCGATTCAACGGCGTCACAATACACCCTACAAATATATTCTAGTGGCAATCAGTGTCTTTAGTCACTATGCCTGCGCTATTCCATTGCAATCAAAGAGAGGTGTTGAAGTTGCTCATGCCTTAGAAAGTATTCTTGAACATGATTGCTATAGAAAAATTCAATCGGATCGCGGTAGCGAATTTGTTAATCCCCATGTGCAAAAGGTTCTATTGAAGTATAATACAACACTCTATCATAGTCACAGCCCGATAAAGGCTGCATTGGCTGAACGATTGATAAAAACGATTAGTCTATTAATTTCAAGACATTGTACACTAAAAAATACACCTGCTTTTATTCATGATTTAGATAAAATCATGCAAGTATATAACCAACGACCCCATCGATTCCTGTCCAACTCAAGCCCTCGAGAAGTTCATTGCAGTGAAAATACATTTGATGCTTTTCTAAAGCAATATTCCAATGGCAATGAGAAGAAAAAGAAGAAATTCAATGTTGGTGATACTGTTCGAATTAATAGAACCACCAATATTTTTGAAAAAGGGAATTATTTATGGAGCACTGAACTATTTAAAGTGTCCAAAATCCTAGACACTACACCCACGACATATCGACTGCGAGACACCAAAGATGATGAGATTCTCGGCGGTTTTTATGAATATGAACTGCAAAAAGTTAGAAACACTAGTGAAATTTATCAAATTGAAAAGATATTAAAGAGTCGTACTCGTAGGGGCAAGAGACGGTTGCTTGTTTGCTGGATTTTTGGACGAAACTCTCCCCCACCATCAAATTCGTTGGCGCGTATGAAATGGCTCTTGTCGACTGTATTCTTAAAAATACATATGATATCCTGAGAAAAGATCGTAAATATGATATAAAAATTAGACCCTATGATTGGCCGCCACCCTCAGGTGATCAAGAACAAATTCAAAAGATCAATTGGATGAATTATCCATATATTGAACTACCCTACAAAGAACACACCTGTATGAATGATCTATGTCGTTCTATCAATAAAAGAATTTCCGCTCGTAAAAAAGGAGCTTTTCATTTCAACTATTCAAAGGAGGAGGGCAAGATCTACATTAGTTCACCTATTGCCGATGAAATGGTTATTCTCAATGATAATCTAAAAGATGTTCTTGGCTTTAAGCTCAATATAATAATGGTAAAAGTGCTGGAAACACTAATTTTATTTTTGCTGACTACCCGCCTACCTTCTCCACAGACACTTGTATATTTCTCTTCGCTTCATTTGTGGAAACATCCCGGGTCGGTAATAGCAATGTTCCCCTCCCAAGAGTTCTTGAACGAGAAACCAATCAAGAACATATTCACCACTACAATATAAAGCATCTTCAGTATATCCCCGTAAACACTTCCTATTCGGAACTCTGTCAGTTAACACTAAGAACTAAATTAGGTGATCCTCTAGCAATATCAAAAGGTTTGGCTGTGGTTACATGCCATTTTTGACCCTTCGTTGAACAACAAGATGTCTAATAGAAAAGAGGTATTCATTTATCCTGATATTGACTGCTATGTTAATACTCTTGGCCCAAGACAACAGGGCAATGCAATGGACTATTAAAAAGGTCGCTCGTCAATGTCTGGCTACGGTCTTGGCAGTTGGTTTGCTAAGCTGTTTCGCTCTGCACTAACTCTGGCTAGAAAATATATTGTACCGTCTGCGACAGATTTTGCATCCTCTACTCTATACGATTGGGGCTCTGGCAAGGATTTTAAAAAAAGTGCTTCGGAAAATCTTAGGTACAGTTCGTGAACCTTTAGCGAGATATTAAAACAAAATGGAAAAGATTTAAAAAGGTCGAGAAACAGTGCATCACTCATCAGTCTCTACACAGGTCAGAAACGTAAGACATCACCCCTGTCAAAGAAAAGAAGGAAAAAAGCCGACACGCATTGTAAACAATAGAAGAACCCCCAGGAAGAGAATTGTTATATCGAAACTAGATTTCTCTTCCTAAGATGTCATATCTACCGCATAAGGATTTCCAACCTTTAATCACCTCCTCATTGAATCTATTCAATGCAGAAAATGTTGATGTGAGTGTAAAACATGGATACTATGAACAATTTTATCCTCAACAACCCTCTCCGATAATATCCACTTTCAAATTTATTCCAATGAAGACTACTTTATGGACATGTCTTCGACATTTATAGATTTACGAATGAAAGTCCGGAAATCCGATAATACATTGCCAATTCTTGCCGATGGAATATCCTATGAAAATTGTATATTACATAATTTATTTCGTCAAATCAGTGTCTACATTAATGGCACACTGGTGAGCACAAGCAACAATCTCTCAAATTATACAAGCTATATGCAATTCATGCTGATGACACCCAAGTCATACAAGGAATTGAGAGGCACCTCCAATGGATATGAATATATTACTAATACTGATAGTACAGATGCACTTAAAAATGCTACAACTAGTGAATTACATCTAGTTGGAAAAATATATCATGAAATATTTAATATACCCCAATGGCTACCACCCAATATTAAAGTGGATATAAAATTGACGCTTGCACCATCCAATTTCATATTGAGAAAAGAACTTGCTGCCAATCCTGATGTAACTCTCTCTCTCACCTCGGCAATACTACATGTACGCAAACAACAGGTTATGAGTTCTGTTGCTTTGGCAGTGGAAAAACTGAGAGCCAGTGGAAATAATATTAACTACTTGTTCCTCATACAATCACCAATCAACGTCATATTGCCACGGGGTCACGCACCTTCACCGACTCATCCTTTATCAATGGCGAAATTCCGTCAAAACTGGCCTTGGCATTTGTAAAAAGCGCTAGTGCAATAGGATCGTGGACTGGATGCCCACATAAATTTGAAATGTTTGGGCTTTCATCTCTTGTCTGCAAAGTAAATGGCATCCCACTCTACAATCTATCTTTTGATAAATCCTATAGAACATTGTATGAGTTGACCATGCAACCCTAGATCATGATTCACAACTATTTGAAAATGGTATAACCGAAGAAATGTTTGCTAAAACACATGGTATCATTGTATTGGATTTGTCTGGCACCCAGGATATGAGTATAGTACGTACGGGGAGTGTGCGTTTAGAGTGTACATTTGCCGACCCGTTAGCTGAGAGTATTGCACTAATCTCGCTAAATCAATATGAAACCTATTGGGAAATCACTCCCGAAGGCAGTGTTCTACTAGACTTGGCACCATGAACACCAGTCAAATAATCAATGTATTTAATATGGACCCCTACATGTCCAAATACAAATCCTATTGTCTGCCCTCGGACTTTCTTGGAAAAATTCAAAGTGCCAACAATACCTTAATTATTGTTAATAGCAGTCCATCGACTGTGCAGACGGGTCATTGGTTGTGCATCTTTCAAACAATGAAGACGATTGAATTTTTTGATCCTCTTGGCCTACCCTATACATTCTATACTCCCCACATCAGCAACTATATTGAGAGCAGTGGGAAAACTATTATTCAAAATCGGAAGAGAGTGCAGGATCTGACGACTAAAAGCTGTGGCTTCCATGCACTACTATATTTTGTGTTCCGATGTCGCGGCTATACTTACAAGCAGTTTCTCAACATTTATGTAGACTATCCACGTCTGAACGACTTTATGGTGGAAAATATCCTCTCAGACCTGTATAATATTGATTTTAGTGCCCTACGAGTAAAGTGCTTAAAAAATGTATGTGAATTTGTTTATTAATAAATGAAAAATGTATATACAACAATGTCTTTATTCTTCACTTTAGATTTCTTCTTCTTCGGTGTATAGGCAACTGTCGTGAACCACTAATGCTGGTAAATCATTTGGATTCACTGTATATTGATCTTGATTGGCTGCAAAGTCAGGGTCACATTTTCTACAGTATAATGTAACTTCACTCTTGTCATATCTCTTTGTATAGTCAATGATACTATTTGCATTCATATTATGAAATTCACGAGTTTCAATCTGTCTATTTGAAGCAATATCACATACAGTGTTTTCAAATGGTGAATCACATTCGGTAACTGCCAAATAAAAATCACTATGGTTTATAGTCATAATAGGCAGTGTCGTCACAACGATGACGTAGAAACCAAATTGTCTTGTTACCCCAACAGTTGAATCGTAGACCAGATTCTTCCTCCCAGAATAATTTAAATCCACGACGATACCAATCTCGTAGAAATAAACTAAAATCACGTTTGGGATTCTTTCCAATCATACCGGGGTAAGTATTCTCCCACTGATCACATTTGTCATAGTGACAATTGGAGCACAGATGTCCTCTAGGGTGAGAGTCACAAATCTCTTCAAGACATGAATTACATCCTTTAATTTGTACTGCATAGCCTCTATGTAATTTACAAGGATTACATAATTTGCACTTTTCATTATAGTCATCAATAATTGTACAATTCTCACATGATGTCCAACTGCCAAGAGTGTACATGCATAGTGGACATGTATAGAACATTCTTGGTTTCCGATGTCAACTCTCTCTCACAGCTAAAACGAAACTGATCCTCGTTCGATAAATTCAGAGGGAGGAATGGTGAGAGGAGTAACTCTGTGACGTTACCTCTTTCGAAGGTGGAGCCATCTACATTGAATCTATGGCAATGTTTTCAAAAGTATATCCACGATATTATTCTGCTTTGTTCCAATTAATATATCAATAAATTGAGTATAAGCATTTGAGTCACATCGACAAAGTTTCATACAATAGTCCAATGGGGGAGAATCAGTTTTCATTATATTGTCAAGTGTTCCCTGTGAGAATATCTTTCGTTGAAGGGATAACTCGAGAAAATTATCATCCAAAATCAAATGTTTTTCCATAACACAAGATTCGATCTAATTCTCTCTTTCTCGAATTTATTCATTTTTTCAATCCTATCACTCTCACTGCTGACTCTAGACTGACCATGATTCGTTAGCCTAACATTCTAACAAAAAGAAAGGGAACATTTTCGATTTCGAAACAATTTTATTGTATAATTACAACAATAATACTACACATGTACAATTAGCGATACAGCTTATTGTCTTCGATATGCTTCACTAATGCACTTAAAGCACTTGAAGTCTATTCACATGCGCTATATCAACTTTTGCAGCGAAGCATAATTGATCCTCCATTTTAAATTTGCTCAAGGATATCACATATCTTGCATATACTTCATCCCATTCCAGACAAAGCCGTGATCCTCTCGTGATTTCCACCGCAATATTTGGTGCTCTTGTATCATTGCTACCAACTCCACTATCAACTTCTAATAGTGTAAACATTCCACTCATCATTATTACAAATATATCCTAATGAGTAAAGTCAAACTGTTCTCACTCCTTGAATTCTATTCACACACTAATAAAACTATAGCAAAAATCCTTTCCTTATATTCTCTGCAATCCTGTCCCGCTAATATTTCCGACTCCCTGATTGGCTTAGAAAGAGACACGTGATCTTGTCCCGTTAGAATCAAATAATTCACCGTCAGATTATGTAAATCAATTTCTCAGAAACTACTTTCCCTCTAGTGGATTAATACATTGTTCCCGTTAGAATTCAATGCGCATGTGCAATCTTCGCCCCGGAGTCATTACACTTAGAAACAACAAATAAATCGACCTTGAAAATGGTGTCATTGACCCGTTAGTTGATCAATAATCCTTGAATAAATTATAACCTTTCGGCGTTAGACTTGGTTATAGATGGCAGCACGGTGTACGTTTCATATCTATTTAGGCCTCCCTACTGGAATATCGGTGCCCGCTGTTGTTTTTTTCAGGCATTTTCTAGGCTCATTTTTTTTAAAGCATGTCTCGGCAAGGTATCATGGTTGCAGCGGCAGCTGCAACTAAGTAAAGAGCGAACTTCAGCCCATAGTAACCAAAAATTAAAATTCGCGTTTCGAAAAAAAACTGCCTGGTGAAAAAAATTCCCATCTAAAACTGACTCAGGTATGTTAACTATTATTTCGGTTTGTCTTAAAAGTAAAAGTTTATTGCGAAAAGAAATTTACGGTGGTTTTGAAAAAAGCCTCAAACCCCTCGAAAATGGCGTCAGATCAAAATGAAAAGTGTACCATTAGAATCAAAATGGTCAAAACCTTGTACAGGCAAGTTACAGTCCCCCTCCCTGAACAACAATGAAAATAACTTTTTTGCATCGGTAGCACTGATCTGTCTCCCTTTTTTTTTTTTTTTTTTTTTTTTTTTCAACAGGTCTAGCGGGCTACCAGAAATAGATTCTTAATGGCTCATTCAAAAGCTATTTCTCATATCTACGTGCTTTAAGGTATAAGGAAATATAATTTTACTTTGAAATAAGTTGAGCTTTCTGATCTGCAAAATGAACACGCAGAAATTTATGTACAAAAATTATCTTTTAACTTTTACAATTGCTTTTTTTAAATACATTTTTTGTTAGTTTCTGTAAAGTAAAAGTTTATTGCAAAAAGAAATTTATGGCAATTAAACCCCTCGAAAATGGTGTCAGATCAAAATGAAAAGTGTACCATTGGAATCAGCAAGGTCGAAAACCTCGTACAGGGAAATTACAGTCCCACTCCTTGAACAAAAAGGAAAATCACTTTTTTCATCGGTACCAATGTCGGTACCAATGTCTCCTGTTTTTTTTTTCTTTTTTTCAACAGGCCTAGCGTGCTACCAAAATATCCTAGAGAGATGCATTTTAAACCTATTACTCATATCTACGTGCTTTTTATCTATTTTACAATCCAAAAGTGCCATATAGCACTAAAAACGACACTTTTGGTACCACTTCTTAATTGGAAGAGTTTGGAAGCATAAAACGGTTTCATTGCAATAATTATGGTCCACAGCCCTAACTGGAGGTTTATTATACCCCTCATATATACTCCCACTCCACACCCTCTTAGTAAGTTCCATAAATCGCTTACTCATCTTAAAAGCAAAAGATTATTGCAAAAAAAATTAACTAAAACTAAAAACTCTTCAACTGAAAATCTACCAAAAACTAAGCTTGAATGATCAACAGTTTTGAATTGAACCTTTAAAATTCCCTCTGCGATGAAGCCTGTGTGCTAGTTCTAACGGCGGTAATTGAGGGGAAAGGACGTTCTTGCCCCCCTAGTTTTTTGCTCCTTCCAAGGTTTTGAAAAACACCTTTTTTTTGGTCATTTCATTGGAAAAGATACTTTTTTCATTAAACAAAATGGGGAAACAACCGAAAGTGCACTTTATGGGAATGTTCTATCAAGTCAAATTTATAAAAACCGATTAGGTATAAATATAAGCTGTTAAATGAGCCCTTAAGCAGTTCTCTCTTGTTACAGTAGCCTTCTAGTTTCTGTTAGTCAGTAGGTGATTTACAAAGCCCTGTCTTCATTATGGCTTTTTCAGGGGAAGTCGACCGAGTAAAAACAGTTTTTTGTTCATCGAAAAACAAACGTTCCTGAAAAACATGTATTGTTTTGTGAAGTATCGATGATGAACTTCATGTTGTAGACTGACAGTTTTTCGTAGCTGTCAAGGTTGTTTTCAGTATTTTCTATAGGTGTCTTATCTCCCCTAGATCGGTGATAATTGAAACTACATTAAAATTAGTTTTCAACTGAAACTTAGGAGTACCATTAAAACTTAAAACGAACATACATTATTCCGTATAAATGAAAAAGATCATGGCAGCGTTGTTTCTACATTAAATTTTAATCATAGAACAAACAAAGATTAATTTTAAAAAAACAAAGTTTTTCCGAGGGAAATAAAGAGCGAAGTTGAAACTTAAAACGAATAAAAATTATTAAGTCCCAGCCTATCTAACATATATGAATAAAACTAGTACAAATAAACCAAATAATTATGTTTCCCTATGCCTTTAGGATTATACAAAACTAGCGCTTTACTGAAAACACAAAAGTCAAGTATAAAAAACAAGATTATTGATTTCATAGGCAGCGCGCTAGCACTGCCTAAGTAAAGAACGATGTGGGCACAATGTGTTTTTTCTCCACCCGGGCACTTCGTATCGAAGGAGTTGTCGTAGAAACTTCGAAAAGGGCTCATTCGATTGGAAATGGGAGTGGCTAGTAGTAGAAAGACCCCAATAACTCCGATCAGTACAAAATTCGGTTATCAAAAGAACGTATCTCCGAACAGTGCACCAAATATGGGCATAGCCTCCCTAGGGGAAATGGATTTCTGAGGACTTGGTAATCGTCCAGGAAAATTATTTCCGGGCGAAGTTTATTAATGTCTTTGGAGTTCGTCCAGGAAAATTGTTTCCGGAAGTTTATTAATGTCTGACAGGTGATGTCAAGGTTGATTGATTTGTCACGAAAGGGGAATTGTTTTCGAGGGAATGTTTTGATCTTAGAGATGAAGAGATTAACGCGGGAAAGGGTTTCCAAGTAATTTCAAATGTGACAGCGCAGGGATGCCAAAAACAAAAGGAAAACGCAGAAATTACGTTTAGGGGTTATTTGGGCGAAACCGTTTTAGACATTTTAGGGAATTATTTCGGCGAAACAGTTAGAGACATTTTAAAAGATGATTTTAGAAGATGTTTTAGAAGAGGATTTGAGGGTGAAACTCTGTGGTCGTTATAATACACAAGTTGTATTTGAACAGTGTTGTGAGGTCCTCTACCCCAGCCCCCAAGGGCTCCGATCCCCCTACCCCAACCCCGAAGGAAGCCCTCGGACTCCCAAAGGACCACCCGGCCCCCAAGGGCCCCCCGGACCCCCAAAGGGCTCCCGGGCCTCCAAAGAGCCCCCTTCCCATTTTTTAATACTTTTTTAAGGCTTTATTATATCTTTTCAGAACAAGTTATTTTCTTAATGTCCACCCTAAACCCATTTTACAAGTTGAAGTACCCATCCTTCTCACCCACAACTTTACTTTACGACTTTTTGCACACCCCAAGATCAAGCAATACTTTTCAAAAGGCATTTCAGAACAAGTTCTTTTCATAATGTCATTCCTAAACCCATTTTACAAATTGAAGTATCCATCCTTTTCATCCACAACTTTACTTTACAGCTTTTTGAATGCTCCAACACCAAGCAATACTTTTCAAAAGTTAGGTTAGGTTAAGTTAGGTTAGGCTAGGTTAGTCTACGTACGCGCGCGTACGTAGGCTAACCTAGCCTAACCTAACTTAACCTAACCTAACTTAATCTAGTCTAACCTAACCTAACCATTCACCTAACTTTTCGCCTGTCTCTCACCTAACCTAACCTAAGTGAAGCGCACGTAGGATAACCTAACCTAACTTAACCTAACCTAATCTAACCTAATTTAATCTGGCCTAACCTAACCTAACCATACTCGCCGGAAAAGTCTAGGTTAACTTATCATGAGCGCTCATGATAAGTTAACCTAACCTAACTTAAACAAGGAGAAATGTTTTTATTTATTTATTAATATTTATTTATACCTAACCTATTGTTTCGGAGGTTAGATGAACGAGTTTGAAGGATTTTCTTTAATCTAGAACGAGTCACTCATTTTCTAATTTAAAAATTTGAAGGGTAAATCCATAAGACAAAGGAGCTAAAATTTAATTTAAAATTAGAACAGAACTTTAAATTTTTCATCTCTTTGAGAAAAAAAACAGAACTGAAGTGGAACCTTTTTATTTTCCTCGAAAAATTAGAAGAGAACTTGAACATTTTGTGCTTCATTGAGGAAATTTAGAATTAAAGTGGAACTTTTTATCTTCATGGTGAATATTCACGATCAATGTATAACTTTTTCTGTCTTCTATGTAAAAATTTGGAACAGAACTTTAAATTTTTTCATCTCTGTGAGAAAAGTCAGAACTGAATTTAAGAAAATTTAGAATTAAAGTGAATTGGATGTAAAGTTGTGTGTGTGTAAGTTTTTGTGTGTGTGTGTGTGTAAGTTTTTGTGTGTGTGTGTAAGTTTTTGTGTGTGTGTGTGTAAGTTTTTGTGTGTGTAAGTTTTTTTTGTGTGTGTGTGTAATTTTTTTTGTGTGTGTAAGTTTTTGTTTGTGTGTAAGTTTGTGTGTGTGTGTAAGTTTTTGTGTGTATGTGTGTTTAATTTTTTTGTGTGTAAGTTTTTGTTTGTGCGTAAGTTTGTGTGTGTGTGTGTGTGTGTAATTTTTTGTGTGTGTAAGTTTGTGTGTGTGTGTGTAAGTTTTTGTGTGTGTGTAAGTTTTGTGTGTGTGTAAGTTTTTGTGTGTGTGTAAGTTTTTGTGTGTGTGTGTAAGTTTTTGTGTGTGTGTAAGTTTTTGTGTGTGTGTAAGTTTTGTTTGTGTGTGTGTAAGTTTTTTTGTGTGTGTAAGTTTTTGTTTGTGTGTGTAAGCTTTTGTGTGTGTGTGTGTGTGTGTGTGTGTAAGTTTTTGTGTGTGTGTGTGTGTGTAAGTGTGTGTGTGTGTGTGTGTAAGTTTTTGTGTGTGTGTAAGTTTTTGTGTGCGTGTATGTTTTTTTTGTGTGTAAGTTCTTATGTGTGTGTGTAAGTTTTGTGTGTGTGTGTGTGTGTAAGTTTTTTTTTTTGTGTGTGTGTGTGTGTGTAAGTTTGTGTGTGCGTGTGTGTGTAAGTTTCTGTGTGTGTGTAAGTTTTTGTGTGTGTATGTAAGTTTTAGTGTGCATGTAAGTTTTTGTGTGTGTGTGTAAGTTTTTGTGTGTGCGTAAGTTTTTGTGTGTGTGTGTAAGTTTTTGAGTGTGTGTAAGTTTTTATGCGTGTGTAAGTTTTTGTGTGTGTGTGTAAGTTTTTGTGTGTGTGTAAGTTTTTGTGTGTGTGTAAGTTTTTTTGTGTGTGTAAGTTTTTGTGTGTGTGTAAGTTTTTGTGTGTGTGTGTTTTTTTTTTTGTGTGTGTGTGTGTAAGTTTGTGTGTGTGTGTGTGTGTAAGTTTTTGTGTGTGTGTAAGTTTTTGTGTGTGTGAGTAGGTTTTTGTGTGTGTGTAAGTTTTTGTGTGTGTGAGTAGGTTTTTGTGAGTCTGTAAGTTTTTGTGTATGTGTAAGTTTTTTTGTGTGTGCGTAAGTTTTTGTGTGTGTGTAAGTTTTTGTGTGTGCCCATTTTGAAGTTGGAAAATATTTATATCATTTGGAAAAATAGAAATGATCAATAACTAATTTCTTTTTCATTGAGAAAATTCAGAATAGAACTTGAACTTTTCTTCACTTCGTTGAGAAAATTAAACATTGAACTAGAACTTTTTATCTTCCGGGAAAATATTCACAAGTATGCTATAGCTTTTTCTATCTACTACAGACAAAATTTAGAATAGAACTTTAAATTTCTTTCTGTCTTTGGTGAACTTAAAACTGAAGAGGAAGATTTTTATTTTCTCTGGAGAAATTACAATTGAAGTGTGTTCTTTGGTAAAATTCAGAAGAGAACTTGAAATTTTCAATCTTCCATGAAAAATTAGGAACAGTATTTAAAATTTTTTCATCTCTTTGAGAAAAATCTGATCCGAAGTGAAAAATTTTTATATTATTTGGAAAAATAGAATTGATTAATAACTAATTTGTTTTTCATTGAGAAAATTCAGAAGAGAACTTGAAGTTTTCTTCACTTCATTGAGAAAATTTAAAATTGAAATAAAACTGCTTATCTTCCGAGAAAACATTCGCAACTATGATATAGCTTTTTCACACACACAAGTTTTTTTGTGTGTGTGTAAGTTTTTTGTGTGTGTGTGTAAGTTTTTGTGTGTGTGTAAGTTTTTGTGTGTGTGTGTGTAAGTTTTTGTGTGTTTGTAAGTTTTTGTGTGTGTGTAAGTTTTTGTGTGTGTGTAAGTTTATGTGTGTGTGTAAGTTTTTTTTATGTGTAAGTTTTTGTGTGTGTGTGTAGTTATGTGTGTGTGTAAGTTTTTATGTGTTTGTAAGTTGTTTTTTTTTGTGTGTGTGTGTGTGTAAGTTTTTGTGTGTATGCAAGTTTTTGTGTGTGTGTAAGTTTTTATGTGTGTGTGTGTAAGTTTTTTTTTGTGTGTGTGTAAGTTTTTTTTTGTGTGTGTAAGTTGTTTTGTGTGTGTGTGTGTGTAAGTTTTTGTGTGCGTGTAAGTTTTTGTGTGTGTGTAAGTTTTTATGTGTGTGTGCGTAAGTTTTTTGTGTGTGTGTGTGTGTGTGAGTTTTTGTGTGCGTGTAAGTTTTTTTGTGTGTGTAAGTTTTTGTATGTTTCTATGTAAGTTTTTTGTGTGTGTAAGTTTTTTGTGTGTGTGTAAGTTTTTGTGTGTGTGTAAGTTTTTGTGCGTGTGTAAGTTTTTGTGTGTGGCTGTAAGTTTTTGTGTCTGTGTAAGTTTTTTTGTGTGTGTAAGTTTTTGTGTGTGCATAAGTTTGTGTGTGTGTGTGTGTAAGTTTTTGTGTGTGTGTGTGTAAGTTTTGTGTGTGTGTGTAAGTTTTTGTGTGTGTGTGTAAGTTTTTGTGTGTGTGTGTGTGTAAGTTTTTTTTTGTGTGTAAGTTTTTGTGTGTGTGTATACGTTTTTTGTGTGTGTATGTAAGTTTTTGTGTGTGTGTGTCTAAGTTTTTGTTTGTGTAAGTTTTTGTGTGTGTATAAGTTTTTTTTGTGTGTAAGTTTTTGTGTGTGTGTGTAAGTTTTGTGTGTGTGTAAGTTTTTGTGTGTGTGTGTGTAAGTTTTTGTGTGTGTGTTAGTTTTTGTGTGTGTGTGTATAAGTTTTTGTGTGTGCGTGTATACGTTTTTTTAGTGTGTGTGTAAGTTTTTGTTTGTGTGTGTAAGTTTTTGTGTGTGTGTAAGTTTTTATGCGTGTGTAAGTTTTTGTGTGTGTGTGTGAGTTTTTGTGTGTGTGTAAGTTTTTGTGTGTGTGTGTAAGTTTTTTTTTGTGTGTAAGTTTTTATGTGTGTGTAAGTTTTTGTGTGTGTGTAAGTTTTTGTGTGTGTGTGTGTGTAAGTTTTTGTGTGTGTGTAAATTTTTATGTGTGTGTAAGTTTTTGTGTGTGTGTAAGTTCTTTTGTGTGTGTGTGTGTAAGTTTTTGTGTGTGTTGAAGTTTTTGTGTGTGTGTGTGTAAGTTTTTGTGTGTGTGTAAGTTTTTATTCAGAATCGAAGTTGAACTTTTCTTCACTTCTTTGAGAAAAGAGAAAATTCAGAATCGAAGTTGAACTTTTCTTCTTCCGGGAAAATATTTGGAACACTTCAACTTGTAAAATGGGTTTAGGAGGGACATTAAGAAAGGAACATGCTCTGAAATGCCTTTGAAAAGTATTGCTTGGTGTTGAGGTATCGAAAAAGCTGTAAAGTAAAGTTGTGGGTGAAAAGGATGGGTACTTCAAGTTGGAAAATGGGTTTAGAAGGTACATTAAGAAAAGAAGTTGCTCTGAAATGCCTTTTGAAAGGTATTGCTCGGTGATGAGGTATCCAAAAAGCTGTAAAGTAAAGTTGTGGGTGAAAAGGATGGATGCTTCAACTTGTAAAATGGGTTTAGGAGGGACATTAAGAAAGGAACTTGCTCTGAAATGCCTTTTGAAAAGTATTTCTTGGTGTTGAGGTATCCAAAAAGCTGTAAAGTAAAGTTGTGGGTGAGAAGGATGGGTACTTCAAGTTGGAAAATAGGTTTAGAAGGTACATTAAGAAAGGAACTTGCTCTGAAATGTCTTTTGAAAGGTATTTCTTGGTGTTGAGGTATCCAAAAAGCTGTAAAGTAAAGTTGTGGGTGAAAAGGATGGGTACTTGAAGTTGTAAAATGGGTTTAGAAGGGACATTAAGAAAGGAACTTGCTCTGAAATGCCTTTTGAAAAGTATTTCTTGGTGTTGAGGTATCCAAAAAGCTGTAAAGTATAGTTGTGGGTGAAAAGGGTGGATGCTTCAACTTGTAAAATGGGTTTAGGAGGGACATTAAGAAAGGAACTTGCTCTGAAATGCCTTTTGAAAAGTATTTCTTGGTGTTGAGGTATCCAAAAAGCTGTAAAGTAAAGTTGTGGGTGAAAAGGATGGGTACTTCAAGTTGGAAAATGGGTTTAGAAGGCACATAAAGAAAAGAAGTTGCTCTGAAATGCCTTTTGAAAGGTATTTCTTGGTGTTGTGGTATCCAAAAAGCTGTAAAGTAAAGTTGTGGGTGAAAAGGATGGGTACTTCAAGTTGGAAAATGGGTTTAGAAGGGACATTAAGAAAGGAACTTGCTCTGAAATGTCTTTTGAAAAGTATTTCTTGGTGTTGTGGCATCCAAAAAGCTGTAAAGTAAAGTTGTGGGTGAAAAGGATGGCTACTTCAAGTTGGAAAATGGGTTTAGAAGGGACATTAAGAAAGGAACTTGTTCTGAAATGTCTTTTGAAGAGTATTTCTTGGTGTTGAGGTATCCAAAAAGCTGTAGTGTAAAGTTGTGGGTGAAAAGGATGGGTACTTGAAGTTGGAAAATGGGTTTAGAAGGGGCATTAAGAAAGGAACTTGTTCTGAAATGCCTTTTGAAAAGTATTGCTCGGTGTTGAGGTATCCAAAAATCTGTAATGTAAAGTTGTGGGTGAAAAGGATGGGTACTTCAAGTTGGAAAATAGGTTTAGAAGGGACATTAAGAAAAGAAGTTGCTCTGAAATGCCTTTTGAAAGGTATTGCTTGGTGTTGGGGCATTCAAAAAGCTGTAAAGTAAAGTTATGGGTGAAAAGGATGGATGCTTCAACTTGTAAAATGGGTTAAGGAAGGACATTAAGAAAAGAACTTGTTGTGAAATGCCCTTTGAAAAGTATTTCTTGGTGTTGTGGTATTCAAAAAGCTGTAAAGTAAAGTTGTGGGTGAAAAGGATGGCTACTTCAACTTGTAAAATGGGTTTAGAAGGGATATTAAGAAAAGAAATTGTTCCGAAATGTGTTTTGAAGAGTATTTCTTGGTGTTGAGGTATCCAAAAAGCTGTAAAGTAAAGTTGTGGGTGAAAAGGATGGGTACTTCAAGTTGGAAAATGGGTTTAGGAAGGACATTAAGAAAAGAACTTGTTGTGAAATGCCCTTTGAAAAGTATTTCTTGGTGTTGGAGCATTCAAAAAGGCAGTATAGTAAAGTTGTGGGTGAAAAGGATGGGTACTTCAATTTGTAAAATGGGTTTAGGAAGGACATTAAGAAAGGAACTTGTTCTTAAATGCCTTTTGAAAAGTATTGCTTGGTGTTCGGGCATTCAAAAGCTGTAAAGTAAAGTTGTGGATGAAAAGGATGGATGCTTCAACTTGTAAAATGGTTTAGGAGGGACATTATGAAAAGAACTTGTAGTGAAATGCCTTTTGAAAGGTATTGCTTGGTGTTGGAGCATTCAAAAAGCTGTAAAGTAAAGAAGTGGATGAAAAGGATGGGTACTTCAAATTGTAAAATGGGTTTAGGAAGGACATTAAGAAAAGAACTTGTTCTGAAATGCCTTTTGAAAAGTATTGCTTGGTGTTGGGGCATTCAAAAGCTGTAATGTAAAGTTGTGGATGAAAAGGATGGATGCTTCAACTTGTAAAATGGGTTTAGGAAGGACATTAAGAAAAGAACGTGTCCTGAAATGCCTTTTGAAAAGTATTGCTTGGTGTTGGAGCATTCAAAAAGCTGTAAAGTAAAGTTATGGATGAAAAGGATGGATACTTCAATTTGTAAAATGGGTTTAGGAAGGACATTATGAAAAGAACTTGTTCTGAGATGCCTTTTGAAAAGTATTGCTTGATCTTGTGGTGTGCAAAAAGTCGTAAAGTAAAGTTGTGGGTGAGAAGGATGGGTACTTCAACTTGTAAAATGGGTTTAGGGTGGACATTAAGAAAATAACTTGTTCTGAAAAGATATAATAAAGCCTTAAAAAAGTATTAAAAAATGGGAAGGGGGGCTCTTTGGAGGCCCGGGGAGCCCTTTGGGGGTCCGGGGGGCCCTTGGGGCCCGGGTGGTCCTTTGGGAGTCCGGGGACTTCCTTCGGGGTTGGGGTAGGGGGATCGGAGCCCTTGGGGCTGGGGTAGAGAACCTCACAACACTGTTCAAATACAACTTGTGTATTATAACGACCACAGAGTTTCACCCTCAAATCCTCTTCTAAAAACTTCTAAAATCATCTTTTAAAATGTCTCTAACTGTTTCGCCGAAATAATTCCCTAAAATGTCTAAAACGGTTTCGCCCAAATAACCCCTAAACGTAATTTCTGCGTGTTCCTTTGTTTTTGGCATCCCTGCGCTGTCACATTTGAAATTACTTGGAAACCCTTTCCCGCGTTAATCTCTTCATCTCTAAGATCAAAACATTCGCCCGAAAACAATTCCCCTTTCGTGACAATTCAATCAACCTTGACATCACCTGTCAGACATTAATAAACTTCCGGAAACAATTCTCCTGGACGAACTCCAAAGACATTAATAAACTTCGCCCGGAAACAATTTTCCTGGACGATTACCAAGTTCTCAGAAATCCATTTCCCCTAGGGAGGCTATGCCCATATTTGGTGTACTGTTCGGAGATAGGTTCTTTTGATAACCGAATTTTGTACTGATCGGAGTTATTAGGGCCTTTCTACTGCTAGTGCCCTTTTTAATAGTCGAAAGTGATTGACGGGCAACTAGCCCCTCCGCCTACGCCCATCATTCTCCCAAACACATCCAATCAAAATTTTGAGATAGCCATTTTATTCAGCGTAGTTAATTCCCAGATGTAAAATATGTTTTTGAGGAGGACACTCCCCCACAAACCTCAGGGCAAGGGTTTTAAGTTATGCCCTGGAGAAATATAAGGTTTTTATAGAAGGCAATGTCGTAGAAAATTCAAAACAGGCTCATTCGATTGGAAATTCAAAGGGCTAGTGCCCTTTTTAATAGCCGAAAGTGATTGACGGGCAACTAGCCCCCCCACGCCCATCATTCCCCCAAACACATCCAAACAAAATTTTGAGATAGCCATGTTGTTCAGCGTAGTTGTTTTCCAGATAGAAAATATGTCTTTGAGGAGGAAACTCCCTCACAACCCTCAGGGTAAGAGTTTTAAGTTATGGCCTGGGGGCATATACGGTTTTTATAGAAAACGTTGTCGTAGAAACTTCAAAAAAGCTCATTCGATTGGAAACTGAAAGGACTAGTGCCGTTTTTAATAGTTGAAAGTGATTGGATAGCCACTAACGCCCCTTCTTCGCCCAGCATTTCCCAAAACATATCCAATCAAAATTTTTAGATAGCCATTTTGTTCCACGCAGTTTAAAGTTCTGGAAATTAGGTCTTTGAGGATGAAAACCTCCTCATAGCCCATAGGACAAAGGTTGTAAGTTATGCCCTGGGGGCATATAAAGTTTTTATAGAACGCGTTGTCGTAGAAACTTCAAAAAGGGCTCATGTGATTAGAAATTGAAATGGCTTGTGCCCTTTTCAATAGTCGAAAGTAATTGGAAGGCAACTAACACCCCTTCCACGCCCACCATTTCCCCAAACACATCCAATCAAAATTTGAGATAGCCATTTTGTTCCACGCAGTTAAAGATCAGGAAATTATACCTCTGAGTAGGACACTCCCCCCACAGTCTTTAGAGCAAGGGTTATAAGTTATGCCCTGGAAGCATATAAGTTTTTATTGAAATCTTTGTCGTAGAAACCTAAAAAGGGCTCATTCGATTGGAAATTCAAAGGTCTAGTGCCCTTTTTAATAGTCGAAATTGATTTGAGGGAAACTATCCCCCCTCTCTCGCCCACCTTTTCCCCAAACACATCCAATCAAAATTTTTAGATAGCCGTTTTATTCAGTGTTTTGGATTTCCAGATAGAAATTATGTTTTTGAGGAAGCCACTCCCCCACAGCCCTCAGGGCAAGGGTTGTAAGTTATGCCCTGGGGGCATATAAGGCTTTTACTGAACGCGTCAAAATTGACTCATTCGATTGGAAATTGAAATGGCTAGTGCCCTTTTTAATAGTCGAAAGTGATTGGGAGGCAACAAACACCCCTTCCACGCCCACCATTTCCCCAAACATATCCGATCAAGATTTCTTGATAGCTATTTTGTTCCACGAAGTTTAAAGTTCAGGAAATTATACCTTTAAGCAGGACACTCTCCCCATAGTCTTCAGGGCAAGGTTTTAAGTTATTCCCTTGGGGCATATAAGGTTTTTATTGAAATGGGCAACTAACCCCCCTCTCACGCCCACTATTTCCCCAAACACATCCAATCAAAATGTTGAGATATCCATTTTGTTCAACGTAGTCGAAAGTTCTAGAAATTAGGTCTTTTAGGATAAAAACCCCATCAGAGCTTTCAGTGCAAGGGTTGTAATTTGTGCCCTGGGGGCATATAAGGTTTATATGGAAATTTGTTGTAGAAATTTCAAAAGCGGCTCATTTGATTGGAAATTGAAATTGACCTTTTTAATAGTTGAAAGTGAGTGGAGAGTGATTAACCCCCCTCTCACGCCCTCAATTTCACCAAACACATTCAATCAAAGCTTAGAGATAGCCATTTTGTTCAACGTAGTTGAAAGTTCTGGAAATAATGTATCTAAGGATGACAAACCCCCGAGAGTCCCCAGGGCAAAGGTTGTAAGTTATGCCCAGGGGGCATATAAGGTTTTTAATGATAGAGTTGTTGTAAAAACTTCAAAAGGGGCTCATTCAATTGGAAATTGGGAGGGATAGTGCCCTTTTTAATAGTTGAAAGTCATTGGAGGTAACTAACCCCTCTCTCACGCCCACCATTCCCCCAAACACATCCAATCAAAATTTTCAGATAGCCATTTTGTTCAACGTAGTAGAAAGTTCTGGAAATTAGGTCTGTGAGGATGACAACCCCCCCACCCAGCCCTCAGGGCGAGGATTGTAAATTATCCCCTGGGGGCATATAAGGTTTTTATTGAAAGCGTTGTCGTAAAAACTTCAATAGGGCTCATTTGATTGGAAATTGAAAGGGCTAGTGCCTTTTTTAATAGTTGAAAGTGATTGGAGAAAGACTAACGCCCCTCTCACGCCCACCATTTTTACAGACACATCCAATCAAAATTTTGAGATAGCCATTTCGTGTAACGTAATTGAAAGTTCTGGAAATTAGGTCTTAGAGGATGACAACCACCCTCACAGCCCTTAGGGTAAGAGTTGTAATTTATGCCCTGGGGCCATATAAGGTGTTTATAGGAAGTTATATCGTAAAAACTCGAAAAAGGCTCATTCAATTGGAATTCGAAAGGCCTAGTGCCCTTTTTAACAGTCAAAAGTAATTGGAAGGCTTGACATTTTTATAGTAAAGATTGATGTGGATTTAATGTATTATTTTTTTGTTGTTGTTGTTGTTTAGACCAGGGCACTTTGTATCAAAGTAGTTGTCGTAGGAACTTCGAAAAGGGCTCATTCGATTGAAAATAGAAGGGGCTGATTCCCTTTTTAATAGTCGAAAGTGATTGGAGGCAAACTAATCCCCCTCCCCCGCCCGCCCTCCCATTTGACTTTATGTTTGAGAACTAAATGTTGCCATAAGATTAAATCAAAATGCACTGTGTTAATGCTAATTCCTAATAAGGCATCTCAGCAGTATCCCAAGAACGACTGAGGGTATTATGTTCAAGATTTGGGGCTGCTTCTGCTCTTAAAATTTAACCAAATCAAAATAGTGTAAGTGTATCCAAGCATCAAAGAAAGTAAACAGATTTTTTTGCGAATGGTATCAAGTTTTCCATTTCAGGTCAACTAGACGAGGTATGAAACTAAATTAAACACTACTATTTGTGTCCAGATTTTTAAGAGGGTGTATGTTGTTAAAAATTGCTGAAAATTTTTCTCCAGCATACAAATAGCAGGCCAAACTATAAATTGTTAAAAAAACGAAAAGATTTAAAGTATTATTTTCTTTTTCTCTGAAAAGACTGTCAATATAAAACGAACATAAATTAATTAAAAAAACCTTTTCCACAAAATAAGTTTTTCAAAGAAAAGTAAAGAACTCCATTAAACAAAAAATGAGCGAAAATAAAATCAAATAATCTACCAAGCGTGAAACTACCACAAATCAGCATCGATAAATAAATCAAACCCAAAACGAGCAGAAATTACAATAAATATCCTAGTCAAAGTCAAAACGAGCAGAAATTAACATAAGTTGGGCTTAAAAACCCTATGCCTTCCCAAGGCCAGAACATAATTTGCACTTTACTGAAAAAAATACAAATGAATGTGCATTGTCAGTTTAATATACATTTACTGATATTTAGTAATCAAAATCTTAATATTATTTGATTTATTAAAGTTATAGAAGTAAAAATATTTATATTTTTTTCACGCTTGGTAGATTATTTGATTTCAATTTTGCTCATTTTTTGTTTAAAAGAGTTCTTTACTTTTCTTTGAAAAACTTTTTTTGTGGAAAAAGTTTTTTTTTAATCAATAAGAGTCAAAAGTGAGTATGCAGCCTCACAACACTAAATGAATCTATAAAGCTTTCCATAGTCTTACACCAGTTGTGACATTGGTGACTTTCAGCATACAATTAAATTATCTTAAAACATAAGCGTAAAACTAAATATTTTTTAATAACCTCGAAGTAATTGAACAGCATACAGAAATATTGGATTGATTTATCAAGCAGCATTTTGCTCTCACCAGCTATAATACGAATAGCGGGTAATATACAGTCTTAAATTTTAAGAAATATGCTTTAGTATCACTTGAAATGGAGATCAAATAAGACATAATATGAACTCTGGAAACCCGATTATTTCTCTTTATACAAGAGTGAATTTCAAGCTATGATACAAATTCTAAAGCTAGTCAGTAGAAAGGCCTCAGGAGATCGTGACAGTACAAAATTCGGTTATCAAAAGAATGTATCTCCTATCAGTACACCATATTTGGGCATGGAATCCCCAGGGAGAATGATTGCGTAATCAAAGTGGGTCAATGACCTCTTTTTCCAAGGTCGATTTATTTGTTGTTGTTTTGGTCAAGTGCATGCTCGAGGCGAATGTTATGATCCAGAAATAGGAAACAGTATTTGTTGTTGTTGTTGTTTTGGGCAAGTGTATGCTCGAGGCGAATGTTATGAGTTTCCAGGAATAGGAAACAGTTAGATCACGTGTTTTCCTTCTCAGCAAATCAGAGAGTCGGCTACATATTAGCGGCGGAGGGAATATGAGGAAAGGATTTTTGTTATAGTTTTATTAGTCTGTGAATAGAATTCAAAGGAGTGAGAAGAACAGTTTTGACTTTACTCATTTGGATATATATATTTGTGTGTTGATGAGTGGAATGTTTACCCTCTTAGAAGTTGATAGTGGAGTTGATAGTAATAATACAAGAGCACCAAACATTGCGGTGGAAATCACGAAAAGATCACGACTTTGTCTGGAATGGGATGAAGTATATGCAAGATATGTGATATCCTTGAGCAAATTTAAAATGGAGGATCAATTATGTTTCGCTGCTAAAGTTGATATAGCACATGTGAATAGACTTCAATATGCTTTAAGTGCATTGGTGAAACATATCGAAGACAATAAACTCTATCGCTAATTGTACATGCTTAGTATTATTGTTGTTGTAATTATTCAATAAAATTGTTTCGAAATCGAAAATGTTCCCTTTCTTTTCTGGTCAGGGCTAACGAATCAGGGTCAGTCTAGAGTCAGCAGTCAGAGTGAAAGGATTGAAAAATGAATAAATTTGAGAAAGAGAGAATTAGATCAAATCTAGTGTTTATGGAAAAACATTTGATTTTGGATGATGATTTTCTCAAGTTATCTCTTCAACGTAGGATATTCACTCGTCAGGGAACACTTGACAATATAATGAGGACTGATTCTCCCCCATTGGACTATTGCATGAAACTTTTAAAATGTGATTCAAATGCTTATAGTCAATTTATTGATATATTAATTGGAACAAAGCAGAATCAAATCGTGGATATACTTTTGAAAACATTGCCAATGGATTCAATGTAGATGGCTCCTCATTCGAAAGAGGTAACGTCACAGAGGTACTCCTCTCCCCATTCCCCTCACTGAATTTATCCGTCGGCAGGGACGATCAGTTTCGTTTTAGCTGTGAGAGAGTTGACATCGGAAACCGAAAAAAAATGTTCTATACATGTCTATTGTGCATGTACACTCTTGGCAGTTGGACTCAATGTGAGAATTGTACAATTATTGATGACTATAGTGAAAAGTGCAAATTATGTAATCCTTGTAAATTACATAGAGGCTATGCAGTACAAATTAAAGGATGTAATTCATGTCTTGAAGAGATTTGTGACTCTCACCCTAGAGGGTACCTGTGCTCCAATTGTCACTATGATAAATGTGATCAGTGGGAGAATACTTACCCCGCTATGATTGGAAAGAATTCTAAACGTGATTTTAGTTTATTTCTACGAGATTGGTATCGTCGTGGATTTAAATTATTCTGGGAAGAGGAATCTGGTCTACGATTCAACTGTTGGGGTAACAAGACAATTTGGTTTCTACGTCATCGTTGTGACGACACTGCCTACTATGACTATAAACCAAGTGATTTTTATTTGGCAGTTACCGAATGTGATTCACCATTTGAAAACACTGTATGTGATATTGCTTCAAATAGACAGATTGAAACTCGTGAATTTCATAATATGAATGCAAATAGTATCATTGACTATACAAAGAGATATGACAAGAGTGAATTTACATTGTACTGTAGAAAATGTGACCCTGACTTTGCAGTCAATCAAGATCAATATACAGTGAATCCAAATGATTTAGCGGCATTAATGGTTCACGACAGTTGCCCATACATCGAAGAAGAAGAAGAAATCTAAAGTGTAGATTTAAAGACATTGTTGTATATATATATATATGCATTTTATTAATAAACAAATTCACAATCATTTTTTAAGCACTTTACTCTTAGGGCACTGAAATCAATACTGTATAGGTCTGAGAGGATATTTTCCACTAGAAAGTCGTTCAGACGTGGATTGTCACTATAAATGTGGAGAAACTGCTTGTAAGTATAGCCGCGACATCGGAACACAAAATATAGTAGTGCACGGAAGCCACAGCTTTTAGTCGTTAAATCCTGCACCCTCTTCCGATTTTGAATAATAGTTTTCCCACTGCTCTCAATATAGTTGCTGATGTGAGGTGTGTAGAATGTATAGGGTAGACCAAGAGCAGCAAAAAATTCAATCATCTTCATTGTTTGAAAGATGCACAGCCAATGACCCGTCAGCACAGTCGACGGACTGCTATTAAGAATAATCAAGGTATTGTTGACACTTTAAATTTTTCCAAGAAAGTTCGAGGGTAGACAATAGGATTTGTACTGGGACATGTATGGGTCCATATTAAATACATTGATTATTTGACTGGTGTTCATGGCGCCAAGTCTAGTAGAACACTGCCTTCAGCAGTGATTTCCCAATAGGTTTCATATTGATTTAGTGAGATTAGTGCAATACTCTCAGCCAATGGGTCGGCAAATGTACACTCTAAACGCACACTCCCCGTACGTACTATACTCATATCCTGTGTGCCAGACAAATCCAGTACAATGATACCATGTGTTTTAGCAAAGATATCTTCGGTTATACCATTTTCAAATAGTTGAGAGTCATGATCTAGGGTTTGCATGGTCAACTCATACAATGTTCTATAGGATTTATCATAAGATAGATTGTAGAGTGGGATACCGTTTACTTAGCACACAAGAGACGAAAGTCCAAACATCTCGAATTTATGTGGGCATTCAGTCCACGATCCTATTGCACTGGCGCTTTTTACAAATGCCAAAGCGAGTTTTGATGGAATTTCACCATTGATAAAGGATGAATCGGTGAAGGTGCGTGAGCCCATTGAAATATGACGTTGATTAGTGATTGTATGAGGAACAAGTAGTTTAATATTATTTCCATTGGCTCTCAGTTTTTCCACTGCCAAAGCAACAGAACTCATGACCTGTTGTTTGCGTACATGAAGTATTGCCGAGGTGAGGCAGAGACTTACATCAGGATTAGCAGCAAGTTCTTTTCTCAATATGAAATTGGAGGGTGCAAGCGTCAGTTTTATATCCACTTTAACATTGGGCGGCAGCCATTGAGGTATATTAAATATTTCATGATATATTTTTCCAACTAGATGTAATTCACTAGTTGTAGCATTTTTAAGTGCATCTGTACTATCAGTATTAGTCATATATTCACATCCATTGGAGGTGCCTCTCAATTCCTTGTATGACTTGGGTGTCATCAGCATGAATTGCATATAGCTTGTATAATTTGAGAGATTGTTGCTTGTGCTCACCAGCGTGCCATTGATGTAGACACTAATTTGACGAAATAAATTATATAATATACAATTTTCATAGGATATTCCATCGGCCCGAATTGGCATTGTATTATCGGATTTCCGGACTTTCATTTGTAAATCTATAAATGTTGAAGACATGTCCATAAAACAGTCTTCATTGGAATAAATTTGAAAGTAAATATTATCGGAGAGGGGTTGTTGAGGATAAAATTGTTCACAGTATCCATGCTTGACACTCACATCAACATTTTCTGCATTGAATAGATTCAATGAGGCGGTGATTGAAGGTTGAAAATCCTTATGCGGCAGGTAGGACATCTTAGGAGAAGAAATCTAGTTTCGATCTAACCATTTTCTTCCTGGGGCTTCTTCTTCTGTTTACACTACGTGTCAGCTTTTTCCTTCTTTTCTTTGACAAGAGGGATGATGTCTTTCGTTTCCGACCTGAGTGGAGACTGATGAGTGATGCATTGTTTCTTGACCTTTTTAAGCCTTTACCATTTTGTTTTAATCTCTCGCCAAGGGTTCGCGCACTGGACCTAAGATTTTCCGTAGCACTTTTTTTAAAATCCTTGCCAGAGCCCCAATCGTATAGTGTAGAGGATGCAAAATCTGTCGCAGCCGGTACAAGATTTTTTCTAGCCAGTGGTAGTGAAGAGCGAAACAGCTTAGCAAACAAACTGCCAAGACCGTAGCCAGACATGGACGAGCAACCTTTGTAATAGTCCATTCCATTTCCCTGTTGTCTTGGGCCAAGAGTATTAACATAGCAGTCAATATCAGGACAAGTGAATACCACTTTTTTATTAGACATCTTGTTGTTGAACGATGGGACGAAAATGGCATGTAATCACAGCCAAATCTTTTGAAATTGCTATGGGATCACCCAATTCAGTTCTTAGTGTTAACTGACAGAGTTCCAAATAGGAAGTGTTTATGGGAATATATCGAAGATGCGATATATTGTAGTGGTGAATATGCTCTTGATTGGTTTTTCGTTCAAGAACTCGTAGGAGGGGGATATTTGAATTACCAACCCGAGATGTTTCCACAAATGAAGCGTAGAGAAATATGCAAGTGTCTGTGGAGAAGGCAGGCGGGTAGTCAGCAAAAATGAAATTAGTGTTTCCGGCACTTTTACCATTGATTATATTGAGCTTAAAGCCAAGAACATCCTTTAGGTTATCATTGAGAATAACCTTTTCACTGGCAATAGGTGAACTAATGTAGATCTTACCCTCCTCCTTTGAATAGTTGAAATGAAAAGCTCCTTTTTTACGAGCGAAATTCTTTTATTAATAGAACGACATAAATCATTCATACAGGTGAGTTCCTCGTAGGGTAATTCAATATATGCATAATCCATCCAATTGATTTTTTGAATTTGTTCTTGATCACTTGAGGATGGTGGCGGCCAATCATAGGGTCTAATTTTTATATCATATTTACGATCCTTTCTCAGGATGTCGTAGGTATTTTTGAGAATACAGTCGACAAGAGCCACTTCATACTTTCCGTCGAATTTGATGGTGGGGGAGAGTTTTGTCCAGAAATCACTTGTTCTATTCAAGTCATTGTAGAGAGGATCGGAAACATTGGACATGAAAGTCACATAGTAATCACTGGGCATTGTCAATATCTTCAGCACTGACTCAAGAATCAAAATGTGAGTTGTATCCTAGCCAGCGAACAAGCAACTGTCTCTTGCCGCTACGAGTACGACTCTTTAATATCTTTTCAATTTGATACATTTCACTAGTGTTTCTAACTTTTTGCAGTTAATATTCATAAAAACCGCCGAGAATCTCATCATCTTTGGTGTCTCACAGTCGATATGTCGTGGGTTCGGTGTCCAGGATTTTGGACACTTTAAAAAGTTCAGTGCTCCATAAATAATTCCCCTTTTCAAAAATATTGGTGGTTCTATTAATTCGAACAGTATCACCAACATTGAATTTCTTCTTCACATTTTTTTTTCTTTTTCACCATTGGAATATTGCTTTAGAAAAGCATCAAATATATTTTCATTGCAGTGAACATCCCGAGGGCTTGAGTTGGACAGAGATCGATGAGGTCGATGGTTGTATATCCACATGATTTTATCTAAATCATGAATAAAAGCCGGTGTATTTTTCAGTGTACAATATCTTGAAATTAATAGACGAATCGTTCTTATTAATCGTTCAGCCAATGCAGCCTTTATCGGGCTGTGACTATGATAAAGTGTTGTGTTATATTTCAATAGAACCTTTTGCACATGGGGATTAACAAATTCACTGCCACGATCCGATTGAATTATTCTATACGAATCCTGTTCAAGAATACTTTCAATGGTCCAAGCAACTTCAACACCTCTCTTTGACCGTAATGGAATGGCATAGGCATAGCGACCAAAGACACTGATTACCACCAGAATATATTTGTAGGGATGCATTTTGACGTTGTTGAACTGCGTCTAAAGTTAAAAGATCCGTTTGCATTATATGCAGAGGGAAAAAGGCTTTAGTTTGTCGATATTGTTTGCCGCGAAACCTGTGATTCCGATGCAGTGTGTAACTCGATTCTTTCTCTAGATACTCTTTTGCTTTTTTAAATGTGGTGCCGGAGACAACTTTAGAAAGCGTTTTGGGAGAACTTAAACTTCCCGCTTCACCAATATTTTCATAGACAGCTTTAAGAACTTCGTTTATTTTGAACGCAAACACGTAGTGTAATGTCCACTCCCCTTTTGCACACTTGAGGGTGAATCAATTCGTCTTCGCTTTTGACTAGCAGCCACAGGTGTTGTAAAATCATTGCTGCTGCTACTGATAGTATTTTCAAATATTGAATCTTCTTCTTCTTTTTTAAATGGTGGTGTTGGTGTTGTTGGAGGACTATATTCTCTTAGTTTCTTTAGAATTTCCTTATTGCCAATAAGACTTTTGGGGAAGTTTGATACACTTAGAAAGGTGTATATTATTGTCAGATGATAAAAGTCCTTTACGATTTGTCACCATATCACAAATTAAATCAACTAGATTACAACTTTTTCCCTGAATTATAATTCCTTTCCCTGTGCTGTCGACTTGAGCTTGTTCACCAGTTTCCAACATGAGATAAGATAATACTCTTTTACTCTGTTCTCGATAGGTCACTGGCAATAGGTTTCCATTTTTCGATACAATTGAATTCAATTCCTTCTCCTTTGAATGCACTGCTGCAGAATCTTGAGGAGATGTTTCCTGTTTAGAGGGGTCGGTAACAGTGGCGGCGGTGGGTCTCTCACGATATGGTTTATGTTTGTCCACACGTCGCAATGCATCTTGAAGTAAAAGCAGTTTTTTGTCATCGGCAATATTCTCATCATTAATGAATTTGCTTAGATTGTCTTCAAAATGTTCGACGGGCGAGAGGACAAGTTCAAATGGTGTCAATTTATAGGGTTTTGCCAAACTCTAGAGAAAACTGTTTACAAGTCCTGCAACTATTGGCAGTAAAAGTGTGAAAAAGCTACCGCCCGCTTGAAGGCGACGTTTTCTTTTAAAAATTTTTCCCTTGTTTTTACAAGCCAAGGCGCGTACAGTGGAACGATGTTGCTTTGTCTGTTGTCTAACACCTTCTGGCAGTTGAACATTGCCCTCAGTTAAATTTAAACAAAGTTCAGATATTAGATTAATGAAATCATTGTCAACACCATGTTTGAGTATAGCCTTCCTAAGCAAGGGTTTTGAAGTGCTTAAAACGGAAAATAAATGCCGTTGTTCGTGTAGTTTCTTCAGTGTCATAACGTCTACCGTTCACTGTTCACCTTTTCTACTGTTCACCGGAAGATATACTGTAATTTCATTGTTGAAAATGTCGGTGACTACACGTAGATCCTCGGGTTTGCTCTGATTAAGATCCAACAAAATGTAACCGTAGGGTTTATTAGTCGCCTGAGTTTACGCTGACAGCAGAAATTTAGGGGCACCGGGGTATATATGTTTATTGAGAGTTATTAGCGAGCTAGAATCACGAACAACTCGATAGATAATATAGATGGTGCAATTCAAAGCAAGGGTTCGCATACATTTGCTCTGATGAAACAGATTGTGTAGAACTAGGGTTATGGAAATGGGTTCATGGTGGGAGCGAATAGTGAAAAGTTGTAGCATTTCCTGTGAGAACTGTTCAATGGATTCAGCCACATCATCAATAATCAACCACGAGTTCGATTCAATACTATTGAAAACATCAAGTCCCCGTATGAATTGTATTGGTATGGTTGTGGCAATCGCTTTTATTTGATAATAGGACTCCTGCCAAATTTTATAGCAATAGTAGATTTTTTTCGGCTTTTCCAAAAACATTTTATCGCAATTTTTAATTATTTTAGTTAAGAGTGTTGTTTTCCCCGACATAGAGGGACCACACAGAAACGACCTGAAAGGTGTTTTAAATTGATAAATGTTGCTGCTGCTGTTGACAACAGTTGGACTACAACTAACTGTAAATCATACGTGTCCAATAAATAAGTAGTAGTAGCAATAATTTTCCCATAGATCTATCTACGTTAACAAGAGTAACAACAAAAAAAAACAATATTTCATGGTCATTTATTTCGGTAACATGAAAACTCTATTTGTTCAACATGAACAACAACGATAAGAATAACACTTGTTCAACAAGAACCTGACAACAATATTTCATGGTCATTTATATCGGCAACATGAAAGCTCTATTTATTCAACATGAACAACAATGTTAAAAATTACACTTTATGTACAACAAAAAATAAAAAAACACTTTTTTTTCCATCAACAGCAATAAAACTTTTTTGTACAACACTTATTGTCTTTAAACAGTTTTCTGTACAACAACAACGACACTTTATGTACATTAGTAGCAAACTTTTCTGTACAAAACAAGAGCACTTGAAAACAACACTTGAAAACAACAGAAAAAAAACACTTGGAACATGAACTAGCGCAGTTGAACATTATGAATTTAAAAATGGGGTCCCCCCCCAGGGCCGCGGGGCCGAAGGCCGGTTGCGGGCGGGACCCCCCCCCCCGGGAGCCGCGATGGAAAAAAAACAGTACAATAGTTGTCATCACTGCTACAGGTTAGTGGTTGGGTTAGTTGAGATTGGGTTAGTTAATTTATGAACGGGTTGGTGGTGGTTAGTTAATTAATGAACGGGTTGGTGGTGGTGGTGGTTAGTGGTTGGGTTAGTCAGGTTAGGTTAATTTATCCAGACCAAGTTGATTGCGATAGTCTATGCATTCAACTCGATCTGAAATACGATAGTTACCATGAGGCAGGACACTCACACCATTCTCGAGCACATAGACTTTGTCAGATATACATGACATTGCATTCTTTTCCACTCTCACAGCATAATTTCTATACTGTAGAGAGCAAATTGCAAGCACTTGTGCTCTCGGCACTAGGCTACTTTCTACACAGTTTCTGTACACGCTCATGTTGAAATTGCTCTTTACAAAATGTGTAGGCACCCCTTGACACGCCTTCTTTTCATCCCCACTATGAGTTTTAACGCAATAAACTTTAGGACCCAGGAACACCTCCCTGGATATCAAATCACTCCCCGTCTCTGATTTTCACATTAATAGTTGGTTGGGGGCTTGACGTTTCACCAACTCGGGGTAGAGTGATGGATTCCAGTTGGTGAAATCCATCCGCGAGCTGATGTGTTCCCCCTTTTCTAAATCACCCAATAAATCTTCGGTCCCATTTACCTTTAACAGCAGAGAATCTGTATCCCCATAGTAAACTTGAACCTTCCCCTCCCTTGGCCATTGCACCTTGCACATATTGTAAAAAAACGACAACATGAGCTTTTTTGAAATTTCCAGTACTGAACTACCTCCTGCTATATTCTTGTTCAGTACCACATTTCGCTTTCGTCTGTGAAGAAGGACCATGCCAGTCTCTATGCTCGTGAACGATGTAAAATTGGGATCGGCAATAATTCGTGCACACTCTAGAGGGTCAGTCACAACGTCGCAGTGAGATCTGTTACGTACGCTTTCACACATTTTGCCAAACGCTGAATTTAGGATGAGTTTGTACATTTCCTTCTCCACCTTTGAGTTTGCCCTAGAGCGTTTATCGACAAAAGTGTCGATAAATGTCTTTAAATATGTTCGCTGATTGAACTGCAGGAACCTGTGTATTTTGGTGATCTTGAAACCATTGCTCACCATCCAGTGCAAAAGCACATGGTGAACAACGATATTCTCCTTAGGGTCCAAATCAGCAATCAGTTTTTGCTTAGAGGGAGTCCAGTGCATCCCCATATCCTCAACCAATGATCGATTGTAGGGGCTCAGTGAGTCCCTGCTCACGGGTTGATTGATACAGGGAAAAACAAAATCTTTGACGGAGTCGTGAAGCGCCAGAGGAATGGGCCCGTCAATTTCAAAGAACCATCCTTGTGGCCCATTGTCCTCGACGGTGGTAATGTCGGGGAACTCACAAGGATTCTCAAGCCATTGATAGTTCCCACACGGCAAAGAGTAGTGAGACATTGCCGAGGGGTACAATGAGTTCATGTCCAAGAACACTGCATTTGACTTTGCACCGGTGCTGTTTTGTCCGCTTGGATCGGTTGACAAGACGCGGTCCCCATGAAAAACATACCCTCCCCTCATTGAACGCTCTACAAAAAGGTGCTGATCTACATCTGTGATTAGGCCTATTTCCTCCCTACTAATTTTTAAATCAAATCCATCACCAAATGGGGTGTGGAAAAATAGTAGCCTATATCTAACCCTAACTCTGAGTAGATTTGGTCTGTGTTCTTACAACCTATATCCAACAGAGTTAAAACGTCACTGGCCAAGTACAGTCTACAATAATCCCACCCATTTTTACAATCCCCCTTAGACCACACCTTCCTTGCAAACTCATATTCCTCGGCTGTGCATTCACTACTGGTCAGTGAATTGTAAAAAGCTTCAATTGGAGGTAGTTTCACCTCGCTCAAGCGAGCGCCAGAACAGTAATAGTCGTATGCGTATACACCAATGCAGGTCGACAGATCATACATTTCACTGTCTGGAAAGTGCTGTTTAAGCAAGGGAAAGCTATCAAAATTGTCGCTTTTCTGCACTTGAATCAATTGACTCAATGCCTTGGGAAAAAAACTAAAGGAATCTAAAAACCTGATTTTATTCCAACACGTATGCCCATTATCCACTGCCTGCCATTTCAGCTCAAGAAGCAACAACTTCTCGGCCGATTTGGGAAATAATGTTATAGGTAAATGAACTATTTACCCATGGAATATCTACTCCCCCTCCCTCCCTGTGCATACGTGCCAGTGCCGGTAAAATAAATTTTAAATTATAATTTGAGTTGTGGATAAAAACGGGGATAAAAAACTGTTGGCTAACATTTAAGTTACACAATTGATGCGCAACCCGTCTAAAATTACTACCCCCAGAAGATATTTCCTGCCACAAGTGATTATGATCCCTAACTTTCTCCCTCCCACTGCCTCTTTTCCCTTTAGTCCCCTTATCCCCCTCTACAAACTCCCCCTAACAAACCCAACATATTTTTTGATTTTTAATCGCGAGACGATCCTCTGCAGACAAAACCATTGGGTAATGGATATTTCTCAAACGAGAAATAGCGCCATTAGCTGTACCAATTAGTTTAGTCAGTGCCTTGACCATACACTCCTCCTCATCCAACGTTTCTACTATTTCTAACAACCGCATGGTGTTAGAACTGTCTCTTTGCGACTGAGCATAGGACACTGCAATAGCTTGATGTTCTTTGACTCGGTTTGGAAATCAAGGATCGTTCACCTCCACCAGCTTAGCTTCACAGTCTAAAGATATTTTGTTGCACTGGAGGAGGGTGTTTTGAAAATTTGTAAAGCGTAAAATGGCCCTATCCCCTGAAACCGTTTCCACTGTCTGGTAGCCATGCCGACTACAATTCCTCATATGATTTTGCAACTTTAAATCAGTCCAAAATCGAGAGAGGCATATCGGACAGTAGAAACGTACCCCCTTTTTCTTACCCTCCCCCAGAACTCTACTGATGTCTGTAATAAGGTTAAAATGGCCAATTGAATTGGCAAGGTCACTAGATGGTGGTTTATACAACAACCAAACCCAGTGTCTGACCAAATCAATTGACGGGCCCCTTACAGGGAAGACCACCCCCTTCTTTTTTAAACGAACCCCATCTTCAAATTCAGTTTCATACTGAACCACAGTAACACCGATATTTAAATGGGCATTAGCCCTTTCAAAAATATCAATAGATCGTAGCGCTACTGGGTATTTTCTTTCTAAACAAGAGGAATCTACAATGGGGAAATTGGACCCTTCCTTCCCATGTACAGCCCAATCGTCTAAGTTCGTCTTGGTAGCGTCACGTGCTAGAGGCTCGAATGCTGATATGAGGGAAGCATACCTGAAACATTTTTGACCTGTTTCAAAACAGATCCGCTGGACACCTTTACAACCTTCTAGATCAGGATTATATTTTAATTCAATTGCCCTTGGTCCACTCCCACCTCTTAAAATAAAATATTTCTTAAATTTACAGATATTAACGCTCAAATTTTCAATAAATAAAACTACAGACCCACTACCGTTTTCGTTAAAGTTCTCAAGATGCGCTATAATTTGACCTACCCACTCCGAAAAAACACCCTCAAAATTTTATAAATTCGGATAAATCAAACGCATCTCGGATTATACATAATGATAATAAACTTCGCTTTTCCCCTCATTTAAATAGAATACCTTTAAAACAATTGAAACCTTAATTGAATCCCTCTCCCACAATTGAATTTGGTTCTCCAGCAGTGCACGAATTTTATCTACATAGACATGCACAATTTCTACAGGATCAAAAACATAATTTCCCCCCATAAGTGAATTAAACGGGTCCCCAAAAGTCGCAGTGTAGACAACTATTGCATTTAATATTGTGTTGGACAGCTGAAATTCGGGAAATGGTGTAAATTGGACATTAACCCCCTCCCCCTCTTGTATATTATCAACACTCCCTCCCCTACATTGTTAAACAATATTTGGGGTATGCGAATGCTCCACTTCAATTGCTTGAAGTGGATTCGTTAGGGTATCAGAGGCTAGAGGAGGAGGAGGGTTCCCAGTTAATTCGTTTGTAAAATCCTCCTATAGCTGTAGTGTATTTTGACTCAAGTCTCCCTGCCCAACTGTGCTATAATCTACATTTAAAAAATCATCTAAAAACTCATCAATATTAAACGGTATTTGACTGTCAGGTAAAATGTTATCGTCCCATGTTGAATTGTTGTTGGAGAGCTCCTCTCCTTCACCAGCTGATGATGATGGTGACAATGAATATGGTACCAATGGCTCATTTTCTTATAAATGAAAAAAATAGCTTATTTTCAAAGTGTTCAAATCATCCCTACTGTTTTTAAAGTTTGGATTATTATTTAAAACGAGCATAGTAGTAGTAGCAGCAGTATGCACATAGTAGCATTTGGTTAATTCAACTGAAAGTTCCAATTTCCAACTTAATATAAGATATTTACAATCTAACACGCCGCTTTACATAAATTGACAATTTGATTTTGTTCAAACAACTCCCCTCAATTTCCAATATTTAATGCTCCCCCCTCCGAGCCGGCCATCGCGGCGCTTTCCCGCAGCGCTTCCCGCAGCGCTTCCCCCGGCGCTTCCTGTGGCGCTTCCCCCGGCACTTCTCGGGCCCACCGGCGCTTCCCGACCGCCACCGTGGCTCCCAGTCGTTTACATAATGTCAAAAAAAAGTTGTTAGACCATAAGTCGTTTCAAAGATCACGTACAGGTTGTGAACTCATTAGCTTAATTATTGTAAGCCGCGTCTGTTCTGTTCCAAGACTGTTCAGCAGGAAAATACAATTAAATGGGAAACCGTTAACTCCCCTAAATTCTTGGCAAGTTGTAAGCTGTCGAAAATATTACGCAAATTAGAATCCATATGTGCAAAGAGATAAATGGGATAATCTCTGTCCTTTCCCATAAAACAATAATATTCAATTGTGAAAAATAGCATTTTGAGTTTCATAGTGGAGAGATAGCAGTAAACTAGAAATTACCTAAAAATATTATTATGAGATATCGCAGAGATAGCAACAGTAAGGGGACAGAGAAAATAGCAAAGATTAGAAAAAAAGCGGTTTGACAAGCAAAAAAATTACATTATATTTAGATATCTCTGAGGGAGGGGGGGAGCAGAGAAATTTAAAATAATGGTTGGGGGCGAGGGGTTAATATTTTAATATCTCTGAGATACACTTTTATAGTGTTGAAAAATAGTGAAAAGAAAAGACTAAAAAAACATTGGAAGAAATAGATATATATTTCTATAACTAGAGGTAAAAATGCTCACATTTGCAAATCCTGGCTGCACTTGGGTGCCGGATGGTCCAGGTAGCGTGTGTTCGAGGGCAACCTCATGATTTTGTATAGTTCTTGAGACCCTCGACAATTTAGGATAAGAGGATGACGGGTAAGCTACCTCACAATTTTCCGCAACTGCGGCATTGAAAGCATCCATCCACTCTCTTTTGGGTTTTCGGCCTGGCTGTATTGTTGCCTGTGCAGATGAAGCTTGGGCAGGCAGTGTAGAGCTAGAGGGCATCGGACAGCGGCCATATTGTATAACTGACTCCCTCACATGGGTTTTATCTTGGACCCTAGCTCTCTTACTGGGAGGCGACGGGCATTCTTCACAATTTGCCTTACCCCTTGCTCTCTTACTGGGTGGCGACGGGCATTCTTCACAATTTGCCTTAAAGAAGAGAAAAAAGTAAGTATCGAAATAATTTCCCCCTTTTTTAAAGAAGGAAAATTAGTATCCCCACTAACCATAATTTTGTCTACCCCCCCCCCCCCCTATATTTAGGAAAATTAAGCCACCGTAGGTTTACCCTCTCATTGAGTTAATCTTGCGATTTATTCGAGCGCAAGGCGGATCAAAAAAGAATATATCTTACTGCCTTTTATTCAAATGCTATAGTTAAAATCACTAAAATGTCGAAGAGAAATGGTTAGACACTGAAGTCGAAAACAATTATGGTAAAAACAATTATCTTTTCATTTCTATTTTGTCACTATTAAAAGTGCTAACCCCCTCCCCAACAAATATCCTGGATACAAAATTGACCCCCTCCCCTAAATTTAGGAAAATTAAGCCACCCTAGGTTTACCCTCTCATTGAGTTAATCTTGCGATTTATTCAAGCGTAAGGCAGATCAATAAAGAATTTATCTTACTGCCTTTTATTCAAATGCTATAGTTAAAATCACTAAAATGTCAAAGAGAAATGGTTCAACACTGAAGTCGAAAACAATTATGGTAAAAACAATTATCTTTTCATTTCTATTTTGTCACCATTAAAAGCGTTAACCCCTTCCCCAACAAATATCCTGGATTCAAAATTGACCCCCTCCCTGAGTTAATCTTGCGATTTATTCAAGCGCAATGCTGATCAATAAAGAATATATCTTACTGCCTTTTATTCAAATGCTATAGTTAAAATCGCTAAAATGTCAAAGAGAAATGGTATGTAAATAGTATCCCCTTACTTAAACGTTTTTATTACACAACTTGTGAAAAAAAAATCATGACAATCAGTAGTCTATAGCCTTACGATAGAAATCAATGTTTCTATTTTTACCATTTAGAAAAAAATTAAATGTTCCAGTCTATAGGCTTTAAATTAGATAAAAAAAGATCGTTAACCCAGCAGCCCATAGGCCTAAATTTTGCAAACACAGGTTAAATGCTATTCATTTTACGCATAATATAAGCTTCATGCAACTCCTAAAGACTTTTCTTTCTAGCCAGTCATTGAACTGAGCCATTGTGCAGAAGTGATACCAAATTAAACGTAAAAAAATAAAGTTAAATCCTAAAATGGATTGTTGCTTTATCTTAAAAGGAATTGATCTTAAAAGGGATTTATAATATTTTGATTCTATAAATAGTGACCTTAATTGGTTTGCTTTTACTGTGCCAAAACTCCTATATTATTTTGTGTTTTCAGTAAAGCGCTAGTTTTGTATAATCCTAAAAGCTTAGGGAAACATAATTAGTTGGTTCATTTGTACTAGTTTTATTAATATATGTTAGATAGGCTGTGAAGTAGTAATTTTTGTTCGTTTTAAGTTTCAACTTCGCTCTTTACTTCCCTCGGAAAAACTTTGTTTTTTTAAATTAATTATATCTCTAGAGAGCGGTATTGAACCGCATTTTTCGTACAGCCTATTGTTTGAAATACGGTCAGTGAGCCGGGTACCCAGAACAATCCTCAAGCAATTTCTCTGGAAAACATCTAACAAATCTTCATCCGCTTTTTGGAGCGCCCATGCTTCAGAACCATATTTGACCACTGTCATCACTGTAGCTTCTAATATTCTAATCTTGGTTTGCAGACTTATCATCCTAGCCATCTTGATAGTATTAGGACTATAGACTAGCTTTAGAATTTGTATCATAGCTTGGGATTCACTGTTGCACAGAGAGAAATAATCGGATTTCCAGAATTCATATTATGTCTTTTTGATCTCCATTCCAAGTAATACTAAAGCATATTTCTTACAGTTAAGACTGTATATTACCCACTATTGGTATTGTAGCTGGCGAGACCGAAATGTTGCTTGATAAATCAATCCAATATTTCTGGATGCTGTTCAATTACTTCGCGGTTATTAAAAAATATTTAGTTTTACGCTTATGTTTTTAAGATAATTTTGATTGTATACTGAAAGTTACTGATGTCACAACTGGTGTAAGACTATGAAAAGCTTTATAGATTCGTTTAGTGTTGTCAGGCTAAATACTCACTTTTGACCCATTATCTTGTTTTTTATACTTGACTTTTATATTTACAGTAAAGCGCTAGTTCTGTATAATCCTAAAAGCATGGGGGAACATCAAGACCGCATCCGGGGGGGAGGTAGGGGTTTGAACCCCCCCTCCGAAATATTGTCTGACCCGTAAAAACGTAACAAAAATGGACGTAAACAAATTTTGTATGCCTTTTTTTAGTTTTTTTTTGTGTAACCCCTCCCCCCCGCCTCCCCCCCAAAAAAAATGAGTAAACCCCCTCCAAAAAAAAGCTGGATACGGCCCTGGGAAACATAATTAGTTGGTTTATTTGTACTAGTCTTATTGATATATATGAAATAGGCTGTGAAGTAATAATTTTTGTCCGTTTTAAGTTTCAACTTCGCTCTTTAGTTCCCTTGTAAAACTGTTTTTTTTAATTTAATTTTCTTCAAAGTAGACTCTCATAGGTAACAGTTTTATTATTTGATCTTAAATGTAAATGGAAAGGCATTGCGGCCTAAGAAGTTAATAATTTGTTCACATGATGGTTCTGATGACATTATTAACCACTTTGATTGTAGCCTTCGTTGTTAAACTAAAGGGTTATTCACTAGGTGACTTCCCGTATACCGAATACAAGGACGTAAGCACGATGTAAATCGGAGTGAAGACTTCTATGACAGAGGAAGTACAACGGGAGGGGCTTATACTTCACCTACGTCAGACAATATGCTACCCCTCGGGCTCGGGATATAATGCGGGTCTTTTTACTCAGTTTAACGAGACTATCAGGCGTTCAGGAGAAGTTTTTATAAAGCAAGGCTCCCACGGAACCCATACCCATATCATCAATAGTCACGGTAGCACAATATTGAATACTTTTAGCCTTGACTAAAAAACAAGATTTTCTTCAGTTTAGCTGGCTGGTGAAAGTAGAACTTGACAGATTAAAAATCACCTTCAGATTCTTCTATCGATAAAAGGGAGAATTGAAGGGACCTCCATCCTGTTGGCAATTGAGGCATATCTTACTGAAAGGTCTAATACAGAGTACATATTAGTTTAGACTTAACTAAGAATGATGTCTGCCATGTGTGATTTTGTTTCCCGACGTCATCATGCAGAAGATCATGTTCATATTTTTTAAATCCTATGTTATGACTTCTCCCCACACCACTTGACGATGTTCTGCTTTTCGTCTGGACCCATGTCGACGACCTAAAAGTAAAATGTTTGGCAATCTATGATCTTTCAGAGATCACATTTAGTGATTTTTCAACCCTAAAACTTGACCAGACTTGTAGTTAAAAAAAAAGTCTATAAAAGAAATGCACACATATATATATATATATATATATATATATATATATATATATATATATATATATATATATATATATATATATATAATATATATATATATATATATATATATATATATATATATTATATATATATATATATATATATATATATATATATATATATATATATATATATATATATATATATATATATATATATATACATATATATATATATGTATATATATATATATATATATATATATATATATATATATATGTATATATATATATATATATATATATATATATATATATATATATATATATATATATATATATATATACATATATATATATATATATATATATATATATATATATATATATATATATATATGTATATATTATATATATATATATATATATATATATATATATATATATATATATATATATATATATATTATATATATATATATATATATATGTATATATATATATATATATATATATATATATATACATATATATATATATATATATATATATATATATATATATATATATATATATATATATATATATATATATATATATATATATATATATATATATATATATACATATATATATATATATATATATATATATATATATATATACATATATATATATATATATATATATATATATATATATATATATATATATATATATATATATATATATATATATATATATATACATATAAATATATATATATATATATATATATATATATATATATATATATATATATATATATATATATATATATATATATATATATATATATATATATATATATATATATATATATATATATACATATATATATATATATATATTTACATATATATATATATATATATATATATATATATATATATATATATATATATATATATATATATATATATATATATATATATATATATATATATATATATATATATATATATATATATATTTACATATATATATATATATTATATATATATATATATATATATATATATATATATATTATATATATATATATATATATATATATATATATATATATATATATATATATATATATATATATATATATATATATATATATATATATATATATGAATATATATGTATATATATTCCGTATATGATGATGACCACCTCTTCTTCAAGCCTCGCTCTTTACGCTAAAGTCTCAAAGTTCTTTAAAAATACATCTCATTCGAGTTCAACGTCTCTTGTGTTTGAGTAGTCTTTTTTAAAGAATTGTGACAATAAGTCGAACTTTAGCCTAAAGAATGACAGCTGAGGAAGAGACACCCCCCTCATATACGGAATAATTTCTGTTCGTTTTAAGTTTCAATGTTGCTTCACACTTTCACTTGAAAAAACGTGCTTTTTATCTAATTCTGACCGTTTTTCAAATCCTGCTAGGAAATATCATTCAAAATCCCCCTTCCCACAGAAAGTACTCCCCCCCCCCAAAAAAAAATCCATATATTTTCCAAATAACAAATACCATATGTTGACGCTGGGCAAATTGCGTAACTTGCACCCATTTCCCCAGGAACTATGGGGACTCATGTCATCCCCAAAGGCATAGTTATTAGACCTTTTCAACTATATTAAATCAAATGAGTATCTCAAAATTTTGATTGGACGAATTTGGGGCGAAAATGGCTGCGAGAGGGGTGATTTGGCCCCCCCAAGCTTTTTGGTCACTTAAAAAGGGCACTAGAACTTGCGATTTCCAATCAAATGAACCCTTTCCAATGTCTTTGGATAACTCATCCGATACAATCAGCCGTTGGAGAGAAAAAAAAAAAAAAAAAACACATAAAAACACCCATCCGTGATCTTCTGGCGAAAAATGCAAAATTGTACATTGTTGTACATAAGAGCTTGAAACCTCTACTGATATGCTGAATCTCATAGTATGATTTTCATTAAGACCGCTTGACTGTTTTGGGGAGCTTCCGTCCTTTTTCGAAAATCCGGGTAATGTTTGCAGGCTCGTAGCTTTCTACAGATAACATTAAAGTATATGAAAATTATATATTTGGAATCGGAATCTATTCCGATTTGGAACCTATTCTTACCAGAATTCTGCATTTTAGAGTGCTTACAGTTCTATACCACGAACTGTTTGATTGGCTTACCCCTACATTGATTATGTGACAGGGATGGAGCATCAGCCCGATACCCTTCTTTCCTTCAAAATACTGCACCTTAAATGGAAACATTAAGTTTTTGTTTTATTATGGAGAAACCAAACCAAGCAAGTTTTTTTTTTCAAGTGTCGCTCAGTTTATAAGTTACCATATGTAGAACATTACTGAATCTTCCTTTAGCCAATCTTAGATCAACACAGAAAAAAAGCTTGGCCTGTGTCTTACAGTCAAGGAAACTAACCCGGTGAGGGCCAGGGCTTTTACACTCACCTACTATTCAAAAATCCATGAGCTATAACCCAAAAGGGAATGAATTTTTAGAAGCTAGGCAAAACGGGGTTTTCCTTCAACATTTTCTTCCCAAGAAATGCATAGTTCTTTGGCCCAAAGAAGAAATGAAAAGATGGCTGGCTATAATCATATCGAAAATTTGTGTCTGTTTATTTCAGATTGAAAATTCTACGCAGATTTCTCCCTCTGTTGATCTTTCAAAAATCTTAAAATTACAAGTGAGGAAGTGTCCACTGATATAAGGGGGCTTAACCTTTGTCACTGACTCCTTGCCTCAGTATCTGCATAAAAGTGAAAATAAATGGCAGAAAGGAATCCCCTGGGCTCAGCTTTAGCGACAGTTGCACAAAGGAGCGATAATTTTTTTTTTATTAATAGGCAAACGAAAACAAACAATTTCTGAAAATTGTCAATGCGCTTTCTTATGAATTCTTAGATCTAAGAATGTTTAATTTTTTCAAGTTAACCTCATAAATATGGCCTCGAATACATTGTGATACAGATCAATGAAGGAAGCGCAAACAAGATTTGACAATACCGTTGCCAAGAGAACGGTACCTTTGTCTGAAACGGGGGCAAACAAGATCATAAACTTACGTTTAGACAATTGATACAAATGTTTGTGCTTGCTTACTGTAGACTAGGTAAACCAATGACCCTTTATATTACGTAAATTAAATTGCTGTAACCTGGTGACAACACCATATGTTTTAATTTAGTTTAAGATAACTAACCAACAGAAAAAACAGACAGAATAAAAAAAGTATCAAGAGAAAAATTATTTTCAATATCAGACGCTCGGAGTCAGGAGCAAAAATATAATAAGCACTGCGAATGTGAAAGGAAGGTGGGGTATGCGGATACAGCCGTAATTTTGAATGTCAAAAAACTAATGGTACCAAAATAAAAGTGGCACAGACAATACAGTGTTTAAGTGGTATAAAGATCATTAATTTCAGCACTATGCCACTGTTGAGCACTATGCCAATATAAGCCACTAGAGCAAATCTTATTTTAATTTTGAATGGCAGGAATCATGATCAGAAATGTGACCCCCAAGATATCGATTAAGGTTACATTAATTTATTAGATATGACCCTTCATTCAATCTTCAATGAGATTATTGAACAAGTCTCTTAAATTGGGATAATTTGACAAAATATCTTTTTTTTATGCTTCTGTTTCAAATTTTGCACGTAGTTCTTGCATACTTATAATCCCAATGTAAATATTCAAGTTAAGTTGGTAGGTAGGTACAGGTTTATTCATAAATCCGTTTCGTAGCACTTGCTAAATTACACAGATTTTTACAAACTCAAATAAAAAAAAACAAAAAACAAACAAACAATCAAAAACAAAGGGTAAAAACATCAGCTCTTGTTATACATTTTGGTAAAAACGGTAAAAAGTTTAATATCATATTGTCACAAGACCATTTCTTCATCATGTTTCTGTGATTCATTTTTCAGTTCTGGTCAGTGGTGGCTGGCTTTTAACCCCCCCCCCCCCTAGGAAACCCCCCCCTCCCCCCCCCCCCAAAAAAAAACCACAAATAATACCCCCAGCCGAAAAATACCCTCCTACTGCAGAAAATACCTCCCCCCTCGTTGAAAATATCCCCTGGAAAATATCCCCCCCGGAAAATACCCTTAGCGGAAAATACTTCCTCAGAAAATATCCCCCCTGTCAAATACCCCCCCCCCCTGCGGCTGGATGGTGTCCAATCACTTTCGACCTGTAAAAACAGGACTTGAATTCTCAATTTCTGATCTAATAAGCACCCTCCGAAGTTTCTGCAACCATGAGCAGGAGGTTTGGATGAGGAAGGGGCACTACTCGTCCTATACGGAATAAATTCTGCTCATTTTGGGGGTTTGATGTTACTCTTTACTTTCATAAGAACAGCGTAGACCAGAAATATTCCCAGAAATAATAAGGGAATAGATATTAAATTCACATTTTTGATACGTTCTATAAATTTTCTTTTATACCCCCCTCCCTCCCCACAAAAATCCTGGTTACGGCCCTGGGGATCATACATCAATATGTACTTACACCCTTCCCTCGGCTCTCCCTTAGAACTAATTTTTTGTTTATCTGATGGCTCAATGAGAGCTGCGATACTTTATCATTAAAATGCAACCCTTGAGATATCTCCCTCCCTCCCAAACTACAAAACAATCAGAAAACCCCATTGTAGAATTTTAATTGTCTTTTTCAGTTTTGAAATTTGTCCGTTGCTCACAGATAGTATTTGTTATTGGGAAACATAAGGACATTTTTCGCAGCTGAGTTTTCTGCAGGGGGTGGGGGGCTTGTCTGGGGGGAATTTCAGTGAGAAGTAAATTTTTGGGAATAATTTCCTTTCAGTGAGCATGTATTTTCCGGGGGTATTTTACGCGGGGGTATCTTCAGAGGGGAAAAGCTGTCAATATTTTTTTCTGGTATCAGACTAAATCTTGTGAGTCTTATGCATCATTAAAAACTGATATCGTGTTTATACGTAATTATACTTTCTTTTGATGTAGATTTTCTATGGATGCACTTTCTCACGGCTGTAACCTTCCCAAAGTGCAATTTTGTGTGGATGCATTTTAGTGGATGAATGTTCTCTGAAACTATAAAACGCTAGCCTCTTGTGAGATCTTTATCTGCGTTGAAACGAGTGCTGCTGTCTTTTTACAGTGAACAAATAAAAAAAAAAAGTGAAACTTTGGTATCAATAAACATATTAAAAGCATTGGCTTATTATGCTGAAAATTAAATTAAAAAAACAAGTTTTTTCAACTGAAAATAAGGAACAACATTAAAAATTAAAACGAACAAAAATTATACGGATATGAAGGGGGGTTGTTCCCTCTTCAAAACGTCGCTCTTTACTCTAAAGTTTGAATTTGTCCCAAGTATTTAAGAATGACTCCTGAAACACAAGGGCCGTTTAATTAGAACAATAAGACGGTTTTTTAAAAGTACTAAAAACCTTTAGAGTAAAGAGCAAGGTATTGAGGAGGGGACAACAGTAGAATAGGAACTACCATTTCTACGAGACGTATAGCCAAACAGGTTTTTCTGGTAGGTAAACAGGTCATTACACTCGGTCATTACACTCTTTGTCAAGAGGATTTACGCAATTTCAAAGTTCAGTGTCTTTTTTTAGTGGTAAACTAAAAAACTGATGTTCCCTTTTTACTCGCCAATTATTTTTTTGTATATATTCAGGTTTCATATTTGATTCTCCATCAGTTTTGAATAGTTTATATTCGAGATAGCATTACAGGCATTATTTGTAAAAAGCATTTACATGGAAAAAATGGATAATTCTAAGCAATTTCTGGTGAGTAAAAATATTCTCATTATTATATTAAAAAAGAATCGATCGGTAATTTGGGGCTAGAATAAAATGTTGATTTTTTTTTAATGTATTAATTGTTACAAAAGCTTCCTTTTTTGAGTTTCGGTTTTTTCCTTACTTATAGCTCGTTATCATGTACTGCTGGAAAATGTATTTCAGTGATATTTTAGATCATAGTAGGCTAATGATGCTTTTCGTCTTTAGAAGAAGAATCAAAAAAACAATTTAGAATCTATGCTGCTTAAGGGGGGATTGACTGAGCCATGTTAATTAACTTTTCCACTTCTTAAATTTCTATTTATGTCTACATTTGATTGAAATCTGATAGTTTTACTTGACTGTCACATGCAATTCTTCTCCATATTGTTTAATAAGGAACGCAAATACTGCTTTTTAAGTTTGAATTTACAAATACAGTCACGGAAGCATGGACGTAGGAGGGGGGGGGAGGGAGGAGCAGTTTATAAAAGGTCCTCCATCTCACTATCAAAACCCCTGATTTGAAATCAAGATGTTTTTTACACTACTTTAGATGTCTAACATAAACTGAATTATTTTCCAAAAACCCAAAATGCATTTTTGCTACATGCTAAATTTTTGTCTTTTTTTTTTTTAAAGGAAGAAGAGACGTGCAATAATCCCCCTTCTGAGAAGAAAGCGAGATATGGCGAACCTTCATTAATACAGGCCACAAGAGCGTCTGTTATCAAATTCGCTAGAAAAGTTACACACGATCGGAATCATGCATCGAGCACCCAACTTATAGTGACAGAGCCCTCTGACCCCCGCGTTGGTTCCATGGCAAACCCCCCTCAAGTATTGCAAAGGAGTTCAGATATAGAAGTCCAGTCAGAATTTGTAAGTATATACATAATTTTTTTTCTATCCCTATTTTCAAAAAATAAGACAAAATTTTCTCAGGTGCATAGCTTTTTAAAAACTTAAAATTTGTTTCTAAGCTATTTAATTTTCTTTCATTAACCAAATTAGCAATATATATATAAAGGAGTGCTTATCATGCATTTCTAAATATAAAAAAAAACTTACCAAGATCCCATCGCTTTTAATCTACTTTGAATTCTAAATGCCTTAAACAGGTATAATTACACTAAAACCATTTTCGCTTTATCAAAGATCCCATCGCTTTTAATCTACTTTGAATTCTAAATGAGCTTCTTGAAACCGGATATGTATTTACGATAAGAAGAGTCCTTTGAATAATCTCCTATTGTGCCTTTCACATGCAAAAGAAAATTTTATTATTTTTGAAACAACTCAGGCAAATAATTGTCTTTTTTGAAAGGTTCAAGAAAAAGAATTTGAGACTGTTCTATTTGAAGTGTTGTGAAGGCCGATACCTCCTCCAACTCGGAAAGGGTATCGATCCTCCTACCTCGAAGGAAGCCCCCGGTTCCCAAGGGTTCTCCCTGGGAGGGGTTTGGGGGGGGGGTAACTTTTAAGTAAAAAAAAAAACAAATAAAACAATTCAAAATAGAACTAGATCTTAACTAACAATTGTTAGTGGTAGTGTTACAATTGTTACCATGTAGAACTACAGAATGATTTAAAACTGTATTAAAAGTTCAGAAACACATCTATACTATTTGCTAACAAACAGGGGTTCAGTTACATGGGGTCGGTGGTCATTATAATACAAAAGTTCTATTTGAATAGTGTTGTGAAGGCTGATACCCCCTCCAACTCGGAAAGGCTATCGATCCTCCTACCTCAAAGGAAGCCCCCGGTTCCCAAGGGTTCTCCCTGGGAGGGATTTGGGGGGGGGGGTGGGGGGAGGGGGGGGGCTCTAAAAAGGACCATCCAACATTTTAACTGTTGATATGGACGGAGAAAAAAAGTTCTTCTCTTTTACAAGTATTTATTTAGCCCAGGTCGAAAAAATCCATTGGCAAAAGACAGAGGAAAATACGGATTATTGAGAAGGTAGCACCACCAAGCTCTGACATATGGAGTTCGTTTCCTTTAACTGAAGCCGAGGAGCAAGTGTTCGTACAACATACTGCATCAGTCGAACAATGGTCAAATTTCATTAACAGTTATAATGAAGAGGCTCAAAGAATCGAATTGGACTCATATTTTGCGTTTTTATTTTAAAAAAAAATTTGGAATAAAACCATTAATTTTTTCTATCATTCTCTTGTTCGAACTTACCCTTCTAATAAGAATAAGACTACATTTTCCCGACAAAAAAAAAATATTTTTTTTTAACATGTTCAGTTGACATTATGAAAGACATAAGGCAATGTAACTTTTTTTCTTCTTCTTTTAATTGTTCAGGTGGTGGGACAATGACTATGAGAAACTGACAAAAGTTTATTAACTATAAAAAAAAAATAATGATTATTTTACATAAAAAAATAAAACTTTTTTTTCTACAGATTAAAAATATAGCACTCCCAGCGGCACCATTGAGTGATGATGCAAGTATATTTACAGAACCAATTCTGTCACCACCAGCAGAGTTCAGGGATGAACCTACACTGGTTCTAGATAATATGGAGTGGCATGAGGGATTCCTTAATGATGTTTTTGGGGAAATGGCCAGCCTGGAGGACTTAACTTGTGATATTGACATGCTTGAGGACCCAGAGTGGGCAGATAGTTTCATGCGTGAATATTTAGATGATGATGCTACAAGTAAATCTGAACTGGGTCCTCATAACGAAATTCCATCAGAGGACAATACAGGCTGGCTCGACCAATTGTCCCCAAACACCTTAGAATATGTACTAGGGGACCTCATGTCACATCCCTCCAATGTGATTGAACAAACAGGGTCAGGACATCAAAACAGTACTACGTCCCCGGAATTGCCTGATTTTTATCTGTTAGAATCTGCTCTAGGTCATTTGCAAACATACAGGGTAGATTTTAGCCTTCCCGAGGAAAACGCTGGCATTATTTTAACTGACCCCGTAAAAAATCTCCATAGCTATATCGACAAAATTCGAGCACTTATTGATATTCAGATCCAGAATTGGGGAGGTCGAGGGGGAATTAAAGCATCAGTGAACCAAAAAGTTTATTTACAAAAGGGGACATCTGGGGACATTTTTTATTTTCATTTTTCGACAGGCAACCAGACTTTCTACCCAGGTCTAAACGAATTTGAAGACAATTTTTTCAACTGGGTAAATAAACTAATTTCAACTTTGGATACATTTAATGAGAGGGGGAGTGGTTCCACCATTTTATACATTGAACGCATGGATCTGAATCTCAGTAGATTTAAAAAAACTTTATTTTAAGGGGAGGGAGGGGTAACAAAATAAAATGCCACCCAGATTTGTCGGCTACCAAAGGAGTTCAGGGTTTCAGATTTGACACTGGACTTCAATGCTTTAAGTATGCATTTTTAGCGGCGGCCCATAAGACATTATATAATTAGTCAACAATGAAAAATCTTGACAAACTTGCACGTAACGGTGGAAAAAATTTCCCTAAAGTAAATTTTGATTGTTTAGAGGGAAAATATCCGGTGTCCTTTAAAGAAATAAGCATATTCGAGAAAGCAAATGAAAATCTTGGGGTGGGAGTGGTTGTTCTCCAGTATGACATTGAATTTGTAGATGGGGGGGAAAACCGAATAAAAAAGGAGTTTTGTACTCAGTGAGGACACCGAGGGTGGAAAATGTTAAAAATTTTGTATGGGTTATTTACGAACCTCCCAAAGATGTAAATTCTTATGGTCATTTTTTCCCAGTTACGGCGATAAGTCGACTCCTCTGTCAAGGCGTTCAGAAAGGTGAACGTTTCTATTGTCCCATGTGCCTCTCCCCATTCACATCTGAGCGAACGTTTTCAGATCACATGGGGCATTGCAAAATTCATGGAAATCAAAGAATAGAAATGCCGGCAGAAGGCAAAGACGTCCCCGGAATTGCCTGATTTTTATCTGTTAGAATCTGCTCTAGGTCATTTGCAAACATACAGGGTAGATTTTAGCCTTCCCGAGGAAAACGCTGGCATTATTTTAACTGACCCCGTGAAAAATCTCCAAAGCTATATCGACAAAATTCGAGCACTTATTGATATTCAGATCCAGAATTGGGGAGGTCGAGGGGGAATTAAAGCATCAGTGAACCAAAAAGTTTATTTACAAAAGGGGACATCTGGGGAAATCAAAGAATAGAAATGCCGGCAGAAGGCAAAGACATTTTACAATTTAAAAATTTTCAAAATTCTCTTCTGCAATCTGATAAAGTGTCTTTGGATTGTGAAACAAGACTGGTTGAGGTATCAGACCCATCAAGGCCAAATATAGTCAAGGAACACAAACTAGTTGCGTGTTCCTATGCACACGCCCGTCGCGACGCCAACAATAAAATGCTATTGGAAGAGTTTTTTTTAACTATGGACGAGGAGGGCAGTATGGAAAAGCTATTGGTTTCTTTAATAAAAACAGCAAACAGGGCAATTTCACGATTACGTCATACTAACTATCCGATGACATTGTCGGATAAAGAGCAACTGGCGTTGGAAAAGGGGACAATTTGCTGGGTGTGTAGGGGTGCCCTTGCCCCAAAAGACGCGGTGCAGGACCACGATCACCTTATTGACCCCAATTCAACGGGAAAAAGTAACTTTCGGGGGTGGGCTCACAATTCATGTAATTTAAAAATTAAACAACAACTTTTTCTACCGGTTTTTATACATAACTCTAACTACGATCTGAAGTTTGTGCTACCTGCATTGGCACATCTTCAAAGAAATGGAACAGTGGATGATGATGCATGGGTGATAGACAGCTTTACGTACAAAATCATACCTAAATCCGCAGAAAAGTTGCTTGTTTTGGAATTTATGTGGAAATTTGTTGAAGCCGGTGTTGAGTACACGAATAAAATTCGCTTTTTAGATTCCTACAGTTTTTTTCCCAAATCATTGAGCGAATTAATTCAAGTGCAGAAAAACGATGACGGCTGCAACGCTTTCCCCCTTCTCAAGCAACAATTTCCAAATGATTTATATGATTTGTTAACGGTCAAGGGCATCTATCCTTATGATTATTATTGTTCCATGTCGAGATTCGCCGAGGAGGCTATTCCTCCAATTGAATCGTTTTACGACAGTCTTCACGATCGTAGTTGCACCCCCGAGGAATACAGTTTTGCTAAAAAAGTTCGGGCAGCGGGAGGGTGTAAAAATTGATTTGACTACTGCAAGCTGTATTTGTCGAGTGACGTGTTAACTTTGTTAGACATTTTGTGTAAAAATACGGATAAAATCTATGAGGAGTTTAATCTTGATTTGGGCTATTATTTTTCTTCGCCTCATCTAGTGATGGACCTCATCCTGAAAATTAGTGGGGAAAAAATCGGGCTAATCACTGACATTGATCAGCATCTGTTCATCGAGAGGTCAATGAGGGGGGGTTTTGTTTTTCACGGAGACCGTATCTTGGAAACTGATCCTACGGGGGAGAAGACGGGGACAAAATCAAATGCAGTTTTCCTCGATATGAATTCCCTCTACCCCTCGGCCATGTCCCATTATGCACTACCTTGCGGCGACTATAAATGGCTCAATGACCCTCAAGCTCCCCATTTCCCCAACATTGACAGTGGTGTTGAGGAGAATGGACCGGTTGGATGGTTTTTTGAAATTGATGGAGAGATACCAGTCGAGCTTCACGATTCAGTAAAGGATTTTGTTTTCCCGTGTATCAATAGACCTGTGACTAAGGACTCTTTGAGTCCTCGCAATAGGCGTTTAGTCGAGGTGGACGGATTGCATTGGGCGCCTTCAAAACAAAAACTTATTGCTGACCTTCTGCCGAAAAAAAACATAGTTGTACATCATGTAGCGTTAAAATGGATGTGTAACAATGGTTTCAACGTCACAAAGGTTCACCGAGCACTCGAGTTTAGTCAAAAGCCTTATTTGAAAACGTTTGTTGACACTTTTGTCAGCAAACGTTCTGCAGCAAAGACGAAAGCTGAAAAAGAAATTTATAAACTCATTTTGAATTCAGCTTTCGGCAAAATGTGTGAGAGTGTTCGTAATAGGAATCGTTGCGACGTTGTGACCGATCCAGAACAATGTGCTCGAATTATTGCCGATCCCAATTACACTTCCTTTACAATCATTGGCCCGGACATGGTACTTTTGAATAGGAAAAAAAGACGCATTGTCCTGAATAAAAATATTGCAGCAGGCAGTGCTATCTTGGAGATCTCAAAAAAGCTCATGTTGGAATTCTACTACAATGTGGCTAGGGTACAGTGGCCGGAAAAGGGGCAAGTAGAGGTCTGCTACGGTGACACGGATTCTCTACTGCTCAAAGTAAAAACATCAAATCTAATTGATGATTTTGCGCACGGTGAAATTATCAGCTCACGGATGGACTACACCAATTGGAGTGTTGGTCTTTACCCTGAGCTAGTAAAACGTCGGGCGCCCAATCAACTTTTATTTTTAAAATCTGAAACGGGTAGCGACTTGATTTCCCGTGGTATGTTTGTAGGTCCGAAGGTGTACTTTATACAGACACACGACGAGGAAATCAAGAAACGTTGCAAAGGAGTACCCACGCACTATGTGGACAAGAATTTCAATATGGACATTTATAGGAATTGTATTGTTCAAAATGCAATTCCACGAGCCAAATTGTTGGCAATTCGTTCATTGAAGTACAAGAACTATACTGTAAATGTAGAGAAAATAGCCATGAGTACCATTTCCGACAAGGTCTATGTTTGTCAAGATGGTGTGACCACCCTCCCCCTTGGTCACTATTTAACTTCAGACCGGATCGAATGTATTGCCCACCGTGAAAGTCTCGGTTTAAATAAAGTCCTGTAACTAATTTCCTAAAAACCTTTGGGGGGGGGGGGCCTCGCGGCCCGGGGGGGGCGGCCGCCACCAGCGCGGGGGGCGCATCGTCACCAAAGTTATCTTTTTTTTTTTGGACTTAGAGCAGATTTTTTTTTTTTTTTTTTCAAGTGCCATCTCTAATTTAATATTTTTTTCTCTATAAAAAAAAAAATGTTTTTTCTCTCTGTGTGCATTCCATGTAAATGCTGTTGTTGTATTTTTTTTATTATGAATAAATTTAAAAAAGTGTATTTTTTTTCAATGTATTGTTACATTTTTATGTGCATATAATAAAAGAAAAAAAATATGATTCTTTGTCTTTGTCTTTGTCTTTGTCTTCTTCTTCTTCTTGAAGAACAGAGTAGTAGTAGGGAAAAAAATTATTTAGTCATTAGACAATTAGGGTCTACAGTTAGTTGTCCAGGTGAACTGTTGTAAGGAACATGTATCAATTTAAAACACCATTCAGATCGTTTCTGTGTGGGCCCTCAATGTCGGGCAAAACAACACTCTTAACTAAAATAATTAAAAATTGTGATAAAATGTTTGCGGAAAAGCCGAAAAAAATCTACTATTGCTATAGTATTTGGCAGGAGTCATACAATAAAATAAAAACAATTGCTGCCACCACCATGGGATCGATGCAGATACAGTTCATACAGGGACTTGATGTTTTCAACATTATTGAACCAAAATCTTGGCTGATCATTGACGATCTGGCTGAATCCATTGAACAATGGTCCCAGTAAATGTTGCAATTGTTCACTGTTCGCTCTCATCATGAACAGATTTCCGTTACTCTGGTTCTACACAATCTCTTTCATCAGAGCAAATGTATGCGAACACTTGCTTTGAACTGTACCTACTATATCATCTACAGAGTTGTTCGTGATTCTAGCTCGCTAATAACCCTCAATAAACAAATCTATCCAGGTGCCCCTAAATTTCTACTCTCGGCATACAATCAGGCAACTGATAAACCCCACGGTTATATCCTGCTGGATCTTAATCAAAATACACCCGAGGATCTGCGTGTAGTCACAGATATTTTCGACAATGAAATTACTGTATATCTCCCGGTGAATACTAAAAAGACCTATTAGTCGCTATCATGACACTGAAGAAACTACATGAAAATAGACACTTGTTTTCAGTTCTAAGCACTTCAAAACCTCAGCTTAGAAAAGCAATACTCAAACATGGTATTGACAATGATTTCATTAATCTAATATCTGAACTTTGTTTAAATTTGACCGAGGGTAATGTTCAACTACCAGAAGTAGTTAAGCAACAGGCAAAGCAACATCGTTCCATTGTACGTACATTGGCCTCTAAAAAGAAAGGAAAGAATTTTAAAAGGAAACGACTTCTTCAGGCGGGCGGTAGCTTTTTCACGCTTTTACTGCCAATAATTGCAGGACTTGTAAACAGTTTTCTCTAGTGAGAATGGCAAAACCCTATAAATTGACTCCAATAGAACTCGCTCTCTCACCCGTCGAACACTTTGAGGACAATCTGAGTAAATTCCTCGACAATGAAACTATTGATGATGATAAAAAACTGATTTTACTTCAAGATGCACTTCGCCGAGTGGACAAACACTATCGATCAAAGCCCACTGCTGCTGATCCCAAAAAAGAACCATCTCCTCAAGAGTCTCCTGCTGCTGCTGCTGCTGCTGGAACACAATTAAAGAAGGAGGAATTGGATTCAATTGTATTGAAAATTGGAAATCTAATGCCCCTCTCATATCGTGAACAAAGTAAACGACTCCTAATCTATCTCTTGGAAAGTGGTCAAATTCAAGTTGAGAGCGATGGGGAAAGGATTATAATTCAGGGCAAGAGCTATAATCTACTTGATTTAATGTATGACATGGTTACAAATCGTAAAGGACTATTATCATTTGACACTCATCTATACAACTTTCTAAATACATTAAACGTCCCCAAAAGTCTTATTGGCAATAGACAAATTCTAAAAAAATTAAATGAACGTGCATCATCATCATTAAAAGATGAACTTGAAGCAGAAGAAGATTTTAAATCAATTTTGGAAAATACTAGCACACCACTGATAGCTAGACAAAAGCGAAGACGTATCAAGTCAACGTCTCCGCCACCAGCAGCAGCAGCAGCAGCCAGTATACAAAAGGGTAGCGGACGTTACACAACGTGTTTACGTTCGAAATGGCTGAAGTTCTGAAAGGTGTTTATGAAAATATTGGCGAGGCGGGGAGTTTAAGTTCCCCCACAACTCTTTCCAAAGTCACAGGTGTTCGCACTAAAAGTGTACAAGACTATCTACAAAATGAACCAAGTTACACTCTGCATAGAAATCATAGACTTCGTGCCAATCAATATCGAAAAACTAAAGCCTTTTACCCATTGGATATAATGCAAGCAGATCTCCTGACTCTAGATGAGCTTCAAAGACGTCACAATACACCGTACAAGTACATTCTACTTGCAATCAGTGTTTTAGTCGCTATGCATATGCAATTCCATTGCGATCAAAGAGAGGTGTTGAAGTTGCTCAGGCCATTGAAAGTATTCTCGAAAAGGATTCATATAAAAAAATTCAAACGGATCGCGGTAGTGAATTTGTTAATCCTCATGTTGCAAAAGTACTAGAGAAATATAGTACACTGCTCTATCATACGCACAGTCCTATAAAGGCTGCATTGGCCGAACGATTGATAAGAACTATTCGACTTTTAATTTCAAGATATTGTACATTGAAAAATACGCCGGCTTTTATTCATGATCTAGATAAAATCATGTTGATTTATAATCAACGACCTCATCGATCATTGTCCAACTCTACACCAACGGAAGTTCATCATTCGGATCATAATACAATTGACACCTTTCTTAAACAATATTCCAATGAATCAAAAGTCAAGAAGAAGAAAAATAAATTCAATGTTGGTGATACGGTTCGAATTAATAGAACAACTAATGTTTTTGAAAAGGGGAATTACTTGTGGTCCACTGAACTTTTTAAAGTGGCAAAAATCCTAGACACTAAACCCATAACTTATCGCCTGCGTGATACCAAAGATGAAGAGATTCTCGGCGGCTTTTATGACTATGAATTGCAAAAAGTTAAAAATGCTAGTGAAATCTATCAAATTGAAAAGATATTAAAGACACGTACTCGCGGGGGTAAGAAACAGTTACTTGTTCGCTGGCTAGGATACAACTCCGATTTTGATTCTTGGATTGGTGTTGAAGATATTGACAATGCCCAATGATTTCTATGTAACTTTCATGTCCAACGTTTCCGATCCTCTCTACAATGACTTGAATACGACAAGTGATTTTTGGACAAAACTCTCACCCGCCATCAAATTTGACGGTGCATATGAAGTGGCCCTTGTCGACTGTATTCTCAAAAATACCTATGACATCCTGAGAAAGGATCGTAAATATGAAATAAAAATTAGACCGTTTGAATTCGGTGATGAAGGTGCAATGGCAACTTTTGACTCTAATCAGTACCCTATTGCTAACATCCCCTACAGGGAATACAATTACATGCATGAACTGTGTCGAGTTATCAACAAAAAAATTGCAAGTCGAAAAAAAGGTGGTTTCACTTTCAATTACTCGACGGAACAAAGGAGAATTTATATTACCAATCCATTTGAGAATGAAAGAATTTTCCTCAATGAGAATTTACGTGAGGTTCTTGGTTTTAAAAAACGTATTATTAAGACAGAAAATTTCAGTGGTAGTGACCATGTTATCTATGCAGACTATGCACCCAGCTTCTCCACGGACACTTGTATATTTCTCTACGCTTCATTTGTGGAAACATCTCGGGTTGGTAATTCAAATGTTCCCCTCCTACGAGTTCTTGAACGAAAAACCAATCAAGAACATGTTCACCACTACAATATAAAGCATCTTCAGTATATTCCCGTAAACACTTCCTATTTGGAACTCTGTCAGTTAACACTAAGAACCGAATTAGGTGATCCAATAGCAATTTCAAAGGGCCTAGCAGTGATTACATGTCATTTTCGACCTATTGCCAACGACAAAGACGGTACAATCACCTAAAAAATGAACAATAGAAGAATTCCATTTGTCTGTCCCGATATTGACTGTTATGTTGGTGCTTTGAGTCCACGTCAAATAGGCAATGGATTGGACTACTACAAGGGGCGTACTACAATGTCTGGCTATGGTCTTGGTAGCTGGTTTGCTAAGCTATTTCGTTCTGCACTACCCCTTGCCAGAAAATATCTTGTACCTGCTGCATCAAATTTTGCTGCCTCCACACTACAGGACTGGGGGTCGGGCAAGAATTTCAAGGAGAGTGTTAAAGAAAATATTAGATCTTCAGCAAGAGCCGTTGGCGAACAATTAAAATCTCGACAAAATGGGGAGGGATTGAAAAGGATGCGTTCGCGTCATTCACTCATCAGTCTCCACCCAGGCAGGAAGCAAAGGACATCAACAAGGACTTTGAGAAATAAAACAACAAAGACCAATAAGCAGCAGAAGAAGAAGAAGAAAAAGATTGTTAGATCAAAGAAGGATTTCTTCTGACAACCCCCTTCATATACGTAATTATTTTTCTTCTTTTTAAGTTATAATAATACTCCTTATTTTCAGCTGAAAAAACTTGTTTTATTTATTTAATTTCTGATCGCTTCTAAAATAATGCCAGGAAATCTGGCCCCACCTCGACGGAGAAACCATCTTTCCACGTAAATATCCTCTAGACAAATCAATCCCGGTTAAAATTTACCCCGGATAATTACTCTTAACCATTCTATGCGTAAAATTGAGACGGGAAACAGAAAGCAAGACATATAAAATAATTTTGTATAAGGATTCTTGCAAATTCCCTCTGTGTATAATTTCCCCTGACAAGTTCACTCCCTTGAAACTTCCCTCCCCATAGAAAATTCCTCCTTGGAAAAAGCCTCAGCAAAAAAATTGCCCCCCCCACCCGAAAATGTATGCATATATCCCAATAATAAATACTATGCGTAAACAACGGGAAAATTTTATAGCTTGAAGACCTTTGCCCTGGGGCTGTGGGGGGAAATGTTATAACCAAAGGCATAGTTATTGGGCCATAACTATGATGAACAAAATGGCTATTTCAAAATTTTGATCGGACGGGTTTGGGAAAAAAGGGGCGGGGGAGCGGGCCTAGTTGCCCTACAATTTTTTTTGTCACTTAAAAAGGGCACAAAAACTTTTAATTTCCGTTAGAATGAGCCCTCTCCCGATATTATAGGACCACTGGGTGAATACGATTACCCCTGGGGATAAAAAAAAACAAGCAAACAAATAAACACGCATCCGTGATCTTTCTTCTTCCCAAAAAATACAAATTCCACATTTTTGTAGATCGGAGCTTGAAACCTCTGCAGTATGGGTCTCTGATATGCTGAATCTGATGGTGTGATTTTCATTAAGATTGTCTCTTTTTTAGGTGATGTTTCCCCTTTTTTTCGAAAATCAGGAAACTTTTCACAGGCTCGTAACCTTGGATGGGTAAGACTAAACTTAATGAAATTTATATATTTGAAATCAGCAAAAAGCCGATTCTTTTGATATATATATATATATAATATATATATATATATATATATATATATATATATATATATATATATATATATATATATATATATATATATATATATATATATATATATATATATATATATATACATATATATATATATATATATATATATATATATATATATATATATATATATATATATATATATATATATATATATTATATATATATATATATATATATATATATATATATATATATATATATATATATATATATATATATATATATATATATATATATATATATACATACATATATATATATATATATATATATATATATATATATATATATATATATATATATATATATATATATATATATTTATATATATATATATAAATTTATATCAATTTTTTTTAGAGTTTCGGTTACTATTGAGCCGTGTCGCTGCTTACTTACAGTTCATTACCACGAACTGTTTGATACAAATATATAAGATTCATTAAGCTTAGTATTACCCATAAAAAGTCGTGACCCTAATAAAATTTGCCTGATTTTTGAGAAAGGGGAGAAATACCCCCTAAAGTCAAAGAATGTCAATGAAAATCACCTCATCAGATTCAGCACATCAGAGAACCCTGTTGTAGAGATTTCAAGCTCACATGTCTTAGTTGGTGAATAAGCATAAGAAATATAATAAAAGCACTTTTGACTGCAATAAACTGTGGGAGTTGATAAATTCCGAGTGTTGTAGCTGATGACAGAGTACCAAAAAAAATTATAAAACTATTTTTGACTACAACAAGGTCGGCTGCTTGGTAAATTTCAAGTCTTTTAATTAGTGCCTGGGTATAAGAAATTCATAAAAGCAAATTTACATAGAACAAACTCAGTTAGTAGGTATATTCCAAGTCTTTTAATTGGTGACTGGGTATCAAACAAGCAATAGAAAAGCACTTTTGTATGAAAAAAACTTAGCTAGTAGGTAAATTCCAAATGTCTTAGTTGCTGACTGAGAGGCAAAAATAAAGTAAATGCAATTTTGATTGCAATAAACTGAGGTAGTTGATAAATTCCGAGTGTCTTCGCTACTTACTGAGTATCGTAAATTTAATAAAAGTACTTTCGACTATAATAAACTCAGCTATTTGGTAAATTCCAAGTCTTTTGATTGCATTAAACCTAGGTAGTTGATAATTTCCGAGTATTTTAGCTGCTCGCTGAGTACCAAAAATTAATAAAAGCACATTTGACTACAACAAACTCAGCTACTTGGTATATTCCAAGTCTTTTAATTGGTGACAGTGTCACCAAATATTAATAGAAAAGCAATTTTATATGAAAAAAAACTCAGCTAGTAGGTAAATTTCGAATGTTTTACCTGCTGACTTAGCATCAAAAATCTAATAAAAGCTGTTTTAAACTATAATAAAATGAGGGAAGTTGATAAATTCCAAGTGTTGTAGCTGCTAGCTGAGTACCAAAAATTAATAAAAGCACTTTTGCCTACAATAAACCGACGGGAATTGATAAATTCTGAGTGTTGTAGTTACTGAGAGAATACCAAAAAATAATGGAAAAGCACTCTTACATGGAACAAACTGAGCTAGTAGGTAAACTACGAATGTCTTAGTTGCCGAATGCGCATCAAAAATCTAAAAGAAGCACTTTTGACTACAATAAACAGATGGAACTTAATGAATTCTGAGAATTGTAGTTACTGACAGAGTACCAAAAAAATTAATAAAAGCACATTTGCATATAACAAACCCAGCTAGTGGGTACCTTCGGAGTGTCTTAGTAGCTGACTGAGTATCGTAAACTTACTAAAAGCACTTTTGACTACAATAAACTCAGGTAGTTCATAAATTCTGAGTGTTGTAGCTGTTGACATAGTACCAAAAAAAGTAACAAAAACACATCTGACTACAACAAACTCAGCTACTTGGTAAATTGCAAATATTTTAATTGGTGACTGGGTATCAAAAATATTAATAGAAAAGTCCTTTTGCAATTGAACGGATAAATTAAATTTGACACGGTTTATTCATTGAATTTTCCTAAAAACTAAAAGGTTTAACTCTGTTGAGCATAAAGTTTAAACTAATAAATTAAATTTAACACGGTTTATTTCTAGAATTTTCCCAAAAATAAAAACCTTTAACTCTTTTGAGTATGAAGTTTGAACTGATGAATTAGGTTTGACACGGTTTAATTCTTGAAATATCCTAAGGACTAAAAGGTTTAACACTGTTGATCATAAAGTTTGAACAGATGAATTAAATTTGACAAGATTTATTCATTGAATTTTCCTTACATCTAAAAGATTTAACTCTGTTGACCATGAAATTTGAACTAATGAATTAAATTTTGATATGGTATATTCCTTGAATATTCCTATGGACTAAAAGGCTCCACTATATTGAGTATAAAGTTTGAATTGATGAAATAAATTTGGAGTGGTATATTCAGTGAATTTTCCCGAGAATGAATAGCTTTAACTCTTCGATTACAAAGTTTGAACAGATGAATTAAATTTGACACGGTTTATTGCTTGAATTTTCCTAGGAATTAAAAGGTTTAACTTTTGAGCATAAAGTTTGAACTGAGGAATTAAATTAGATGTGGTCTATTGAGTTAATTTTCCAAAGAATGAACAGCTTTAACTGCGTTGATTACAAAGTTTGAAGAGATGAGTTAAAATTGAGACAGGTTTATTCCTTGAATTTTTCTAAGGACTAAAGGTTTAATTCTGTTGAGTGTAAAGTTTGAACTGATGAATCAAATTTAAGGTGGTTTATTCAGTGAATTTTCCCCTAGAATGAATACCTCTAACTCTCTTGATTACAAAGTTTGAACAGGTGAATTAAATGCCGCGTATGAGCCTGGTAAAAGTGTCCATGTCCGAAAATTCCTGTTCTTGCGTCTCTGAGTTTTGGACAAGCATTCTAAAAAATAGAGTTGCTAGCGTACCCTAAGAAAATAATGGAAAAATAACAAACTAATTCAGTGAGATAATTGAAATACTTCATCTTCACTTTTTTTCAAATAATACCTAAGTCTTTATTATTCCAGTGCACATTTAAGATTGACCGAAAACATACAATACACCAATACTTTCGATGACCACCCACAGAGTACTACGGAGGCAGCTGCATAAAAAAACAAAGCTTTCAGTGAGATTTACATTTAAAGTTTAGATGGCGACACGTTTTCACTACCTTAAGTGCTGTAATCTTTTCAACCTTAGTTATAGATTGCAGCATAACTGAATTTTAATCTAGGTTACACTGAGTTAATTACTTTCAAGTTAGGTTCGCTTAGGTTCACTTAGCGCGGCGGGCAACGAAAACTGAACCTAAACAAACCTAACTTGAAAGCAGTTAACTATGCACAAACTGAAAGCAGTTAAGAGAGATTTTCAGAGATGATATCACTAAAAGAGAATGGCAACATAAAATAATAGTTGATGAAAAGGGACATCTTCTTGCTAGTGCTTGTGGTAACACGTTACCCAGTGATAATCCCCATAGTCAGCTTTCACGTATTAGCATTTAACTGAAGGTCAAAAGAAGACAGGCGTACTCCTCTACCAATATCAAAACCATATCTTGTCTACATGCCGGAACTGTAATCTAAGCAAAAATAATGTAATAATAGACAGTGAAATTGCAGGTAAAATAAAAAGGGCATCGCCAGAAAATATCATTAAGGAATATAAAGGTAATTCGATGAAAGTCCAAGCGCCCGCAAACGTTACTACGACTATCGACAGTTTATCAAGAGATACAGTCAATGAATCCTATAATAACAATGACAAAACTCATATTGAACCTATAGCTGGAACCATGTTAAAAGCCGTGTAAGACACCGAAAAGGAATAAGTGCCATGTCAAGAGAAAACATGATGAACCATTTTATGGGACGAATTCAAAACATTTAAATAGTTTATGTAATTATATCAATTACATGTAGAATTGTATATTTTATTACTTCAATAAAAAATATCATTGCATTACTTTGTTATTTTCGAGTATTTTCTTAGGTTACGCTAGCAACTGCATCGTTTAGAATGCTTGTTTAAAACTCGGAAATGCAAGAATAGGAATTTTCGCACATGCACACTGTTACCAAGCTCACATGTGGCATTTAATTCATCTGTTCAAACAGTGTAAGTAGGAGAGCTATTCATTCTTAGGAAAAATTCACTGAATAGACCATGTTAAATTTAATTCACCAGTTCAAACTTTATACTCCACAAATTAAACCTTTTAATTCTTAGGAAAATTCAAGGAATAAACCCGCGTAAGTTTAATTCATCTCTTCAAACTTTGTAATCAACACAGTTAAAGCTATTCATTCTCGGGGAAATTCATTGAATAAACCACGTCAAATTTAATTCCTCAATTCAAACTTTATGCTCTACAGAGTTAAACCTTTTAGTCTTTAGGAATATTCAAGGGATAAACCGTGTCAAATTTAATTCATCTGTTCAAACTTTATGCTCAACAGAGTTAAACCTTTTAGATCTTAGGAAAATTCAATGAATAGATCGTGTCAAATTTAATTCATATTTCCAACTTTATAATCAACATGGTTCAACCTTTTAGTCCTTAGGCTAATTCAAGGAATAAACAGTGTCAAATTTAGTTCATCTATTTAAACTTCATACTCAACAGAGTTAAAGCTATTTATTCTTGGGAAAATTCAAGGAAAAAACCGTGTCAAATTTAATTCATCTGTTCAAACTTTATATTCAACAGAGTAAAACTTTTTAGTCCTTAGGAAAACTCAAGGAATAAAATGAATGAACCGTGTCAAATTTAATTTATCTGTTTATTTGCAAAAGCACTTTTCTATTAATATTTCGATTTCCTGTCACCAGTTAAAAGATTCGGAATTCACCAAGTAGCTGAGTTTGATGTAGTCAAATGTGCTTTTACTAATTTTAGTACTAAGCCAGCAACTAATACACTTGAAATTTATCAACCACCTGAGTTTATTGTAATCTAAAGCGCTATAAATTGATAAATTTTCGATACTCAGTCAGCCACTAAGGCACTCCAAATTTACCTACTAGCTGAGTTTGTTGTACTACAACACTCGGAAGTAATGAACTACCTAAGTTTATTGTAGTCAAAGGTTCTTTTAATAAATTTTCGAAACTCAGCCAGCAACTAAGACACTCTGAATTTACCTAATAGCTGAGTTGGCTGTATGCAAAAGTGCTTTTATTTTTTTTGGTCCTCTGTCAGTAACTAAAACACTCGGAATTTATTAAGTTCCCTCAGTTTATTGTAGTCAAAATTGTTTTTATAAAATTTTTGATTCGTAGTCAGAAACTAAGACATTCGGAATTTACCTACTAGCTAAGTCTCTTCCATGTAAAAGTGCTTTTCCATTAATTTTTTGGTATTTAGTCAGTAACTACAACACATAATTTATCAAATACCTAAATTTATTGTAATCAAAAGAGCTTTTATTAGATCTTCGATACTCAGTCAGCAACTAACACACTCTGAATTTACCTACTAGCTGAGTTTGTTCTATGCAAAAGTTCTTTTATTATTTTTTTTGTTCTCTGTCAGTAAAAATAACGCTCAGAATTTATCAAGTCTCTAAGTTTATTGTAGTCAAAAGTGCTTGCATTAGATTTTTTAATGCTCAGTTAATAAGTAAGACATTCGGAATCGACCTACCAGCTGAGTTTGCTCTATGAAAAAGTGCTTATTTAATAATTTTATGGTACTCAGTCACCAATTAAAAGACTTGAAATTTATGAAGTAGCTGAGTTTATTGTACTCAAAAGTGCATTTATTAAATTTTTCATATTCAGTCAGCAACTAAGACACTTGAAATTTAGCAACTACAGCAACTTAGCTTAAAATATATACGGCAGTTTTAATTTAATCTTTATATTTATTTTATTATTTATTGTTGATTCTGAACACTTACATTTTTTTACCTTAGAATTTTTTTTGGAACTTATAATTTTTTTCTTTTTGAACATTGTAAATTTTTCTACTTTTTTATTCATTTCTTGAAATGACATTGCTTATACTTATGACAAAATAAATTCGGTTGACATTTTTGGTCCATGAAATGATAGAAAATCTTGTATGGCTTTATCAACATCTAGTAGTATATGTATATCTGTAGTCATAAGGTATGCTTGTTCAATATTGTCCTTAATATAACTGTAGAATTCACTATATTGATTAGTAAAGGACAGACTCGTGTTTGTGTAAGAAGGTATGCCATATTCTAACTAAAATGTCGGAGGAGCCTCTTCCTGGCTGTGGTTTCCTGAAATATAGATTAAATTACGATTTCCTCTGTTTCTGTTTCTGTGTTTATCTGTTTGTATGTCTGTAAGCCAATGATTCTGTATACCTATTTGTCTGTTTGCATGGGTGTAAGCTTGTATCTGTGTGTCTGTTTGTGTTATCTGTGTGCCTGTGTTCTGTTTTTGTGTCTGTGTGTCTGTGTATCTGTGTGTCAGTTTGTGTATATAGAGTTCCACGGGGCAGCCACATTGAAAAACAAATCCAAAAAACATATTCACCAAAGATTTTTGTAATAACCGTCAAATGCTTATGCACTGTGCAAACGATTTCACTAGGCGGTGATTTCATTGGACACTCCTGAGGTTCAATGTACTCTAGAAATGCTTGATAAGATTTTGATAAAACCATACAGGATTTTATTATCATTTCACGTACTCAAATATCAACCGGATTTTTTTTGTTATAAGTATATGCAATTTCATTTAGACATGAATAAAATAAGTTGATAAAAATCACCATGTTAAAATTTTTTTCAAAGTTCCACCCCCCCCCAAAAAAATAAATCTAATGAAAAAAACATTCTAAGCTGCAAAAAAATTCTAAGTTCCAAAGAAATTCTAAGTTAAAAATAATCCAAGTTAAAACAAAAAATCTAAATGTTCAGAATCAAAAATAAATAAGACTCAGCTCAAGGAATAAGCTCGTAAACCATTCGAAAGCAGTGTTTATACGATTTTAGTTTTGATATTGCCCTTTATACATACTTTGCTCTTTATTTGCTCTTTATTTAATATTAATTTAAAAAAAATCCAAAAAATAAGTTTTTCAAAGAAAAGTAAAGGCCATTTTAAACTTAAGCTCAGCAGATACAAATACCTGTTAAAATTCAAACTGAAAGCGGCCAGAAATCACTATTACAGAATAGATAGATAGATAGATATTTAATGCTCTTAAGTCACAAGGGCCATGGCTACAAAAAAAAAATACAAGCAAGAAGACAACTTACAAACAAGTAGAAGTGACCCTATAACTCCCACGATTACAATACCCCTTCGAATCCCGATCCGGACACTTTTTTTTAAAACTCCCACGATCACCACGTGGCTTATGGTCCAAATATGGGCATAGAGTCATTAGGGAGAACACGTGGTTAATGGGGTCAATGACCTAAATTGATTGTGTAATCAAAGTGTGTCAACAACAACAACATCGACCTTGACATTCGCTGAGAGCGTGCACTTACAACAACAACAACAACATCGACCTTGGAACACCTGTGCTGTCGACCTCAATTCACCTATCGTGAATCAATAATTCCCCTTAGAAACAACAAATTAATTCTCCTTTCTTGACAGATCAATCAACCAATGACATCATCTGTCAGACTTTAAAAATTTTCGCATAGAAACGATTCTCCAGGAATAGATCCAAGTCATTAATGTCTTTGCCTCGGAAACAACTCTTTTGGTCGAACTCCAAAGGATATTAATAGCCAAAGGCCATGGAAACAATTCTCCAAGAAACATCTTAGCGATGAATTGTTTTAGCGCGGGAATCAGGTTTCTTATTAATTTGAAATGCATTAGCGCAGAGATGCCAAAAACAAAAGGAACACGCTGAATTACGTTTAGGGATTATTTGGGCGAAACTGTTTTAGACAGGTTATGGAACTATTTCGGCGAAACAGTTAGAGACATTTTAAAAGATGATTTTTGAAGAGATTTTAGAAGAGAATTTAATGGTGAAACTCTGTGGTCGTTATAATACACAAGTTTCATTTGAACAGTGTTGTGAGGTCCTCTAACCCAACCCCAAAGGGTTCCAATCCTCCTACCCCAACCCCGAAGGAAGCCCCCGGTCCTCAAAGGGCCCCCGGACCCCCAAAGGGCCCCCCGGACCCCAAATGCCCTCCCCCAGTCCTCAAAGGTCCCCCGGTACCGAGAAGCGCCGCGGGCCAGGAAAGCTCCGCATGGGGATGCGCCGCAGGAGGATGCGCCGCGGGTCGGGGGAAGCGCCACAGGGGATGCGCCGCAGGGAGGCGCCGCAGGGATGCGCCGCAGGAATGCGCTGCAGGAATGCGCCGCAAAAAGTAAACTAAAAAGTAAAAATTTCGAAATGTTATCCTCCAAACGCCCTCCTCAGACCCCCAAAGGCCCTCCCCTGGTCCTCAAAGGTCCCCCGGGCTCCCAAAGGGCCAACCGGCCCCCAAGGGTCCCCCGGGCCCCCAAAGATCCTCCCCCGGTCCCCAAAGGTCCACTAGGCTCCCAAAAGACCACCCAATCCTCAAGGGCCCCGGATCCCCAAACGCCCTCCCTGGGTCCCAAAGGCCCTCCCCCGGTCCCCATACATGCACACAAAAACTAACACACACACAAAAACTTACACACACACACACAAAAACTTACACACACACACGAAAACTTACACACACACACGAAAACTTACACACACACGCCAAAACTTACACACACACACACACAAAAACTTACACACACACACACACGCAAAAACTTACACATGCACACGAAAACTTACATGCACACAAAAACTTACATGCACACAAAAACTTACACACACACACACACACACACAAAACTTACACACACACACACACGAAAACTCACACACACACGCCAAAACTTACACACATACAAAAACTTACACACACACACACAAAAACTTACACATGAACACAAAAAAAAAACTCACACACACACGCACAAAAACTTACACACACTCACACACACACAAAACTTACACACACACACACACGAAAACTTACACACACACGCCAAAACTTACACACACAGAAACTTACACACACACACACACACACACACACACAAACTTATACACACACACACACAAAAAACTTACACACACACACACACACAAACTTACACACACACACAAAAAACTTACATCCACACACAAAAGCTTAGACACACAAAAACTTACACACACACACACAAAAACTTAGACCCACACGCAAAAACTTACATGCACACAAAAACTTACATGCACACAAAAACTTACACACACACAAAAACTTACACACACGCACAAAAACTTACACACACACACAAAAACTTACACACACACACATGAAAACTTACACACACACGCCAAAACTTACACACACACGCCAAAACTTACACATACACACACACACAAAAACTTACACACACACACACACACAAAAACTTACACATGCACACGAAAACTTACATGCACACAAAAACTTACACACAAACACACACACACAAAACTTACACACA
>CM051272.1:16311298-16348798 GCA_027921565.1 Artemia sinica
CTGACCTGACAAGTATGTGTCCAATAAGAGAGTCATGTATACTCCTGCCATTTACCCGTGCCCCAGCCATTTAAACATTTGCCTCCAGTCCACTCCCCCAGTCCTCCCTCAGTCCCCAAGGCAAACTCCCCCAGTCCTCAAAGGTCCCGGGGGACCTTTGAGGACTGGGGGAGGGCATTTGGGGTCCGGGGGGCCCTTTGGGGGTCCGGGGGCTCTTTGAGGACCGGGGGCTTCCTTCGGGGTTGGGGTAGGAGGATTGCTACCCTTTGGGGTTGGGTTAGAGGACCTCACAACACTGTTCAAATGAAACTTGTGTATTATAACGACCACAGAGTTTCACCATTAAATTCTCTTCTAAAATCTCTTCAAAAATCATCTTTTAAAATGTCTCTAACTGTTTCGCCGAAATAGTTCCATAACCTGTCTAAAACAGTTTCGCCCAAATAATCCCTAAACGTAATTCAGCGTGTTCCTTTTGTTTTTGGCATCTCTGCGCTAATGCATTTCAAATTAATAAGAAACCTGATTCCCGCGCTAAAACAATTCATCGCTAAGATGTTTCTTGGAGAATTGTTTCCATGGCCTTTGGCTATTAATATCCTTTGGAGTTCGACCAAAAGAGTTGTTTCCGAGGCAAAGACATTAATGACTTGGATCTATTCCTGGAGAATCGTTTCTATGCGAAAATTTTTAAAGTCTGACAGATGATGTCATTGGTTGATTGATCTGTCAAGAAAGGAGAATTAATTTGTTGTTTCTAAGGGGAATTATTGATTCACGATAGGTGAATTGAGGTCGACAGCACAGGTGTTCCAAGGTCGATGTTGTTGTTGTTGTAAGTGCACGCTCTCAGCGAATGTCAAGGTCGATGTTGTTGTTGTTGACACACTTTGATTACACAATCAATTTAGGTCATTGACCCCATTAACCACGTGTTCTCCCTAATGACTCTATGCCCATATTTGGACCATAAACCACGTGGTGATCGTGGGAGTTTTAAAAAAAAGTGTCCGGATCGGGATTCGAAGGGGTATTGTAATCGTGGGAGTTATAGGGTCACTTCTACTCAAACATATAACAATAATTTCAATACTAACCCCCCTCCCCTTTACAAAAATCTACCTCTATGTGACAAACCCAATTTTATATATTTTGCTATCATTCTTATTGTCGCATAATTTTTGATCCCATTACTGAAACCAACCACTCACTTGTCCCCACATTACCAACAAATAATTCTTTCCTAAATCCTGTAATTTGGGACAAAGGGCCATGAAGTGAAGCAGATCCTCACCATTTTCTCCACACATAGGGCATGAGTAAGGACCGTGCATTACCCTTACCCTCCCGAAATATTTCCTCCTTTCTCCAAGTGCTAGAAAATTACCCCTCCCTGATATATACCACTTAATTTCTTCACTATTAAACCCGCTTGAAAATAAATATCATATCCCAAGACCTCCTTCCATTGCCGGTAAACGCCGAGGGACGCCAAGGCTGCGACTCCACACTGCTATTTCTGAATCTCCTGATCTTCCAGCACACCCTTACTAATTTTGCTACATTTCCTACTTCCAGTCCTATCCCCTTCCCTTCATTCCAAACACCTGATAAACGACCAGAAATTACTATTAAAGAATAAATGAAACCCAAAACCAGCAGAAATTAAATAAACAATCATAGCAAAATACATACAGCAAGTAATAATATAAATGAATAAATAGATCTTAAAGCGAGTAATGCTTATATTGAATATGAAAATCAATCTTAAAACGAAAAAAGATATTTTGCTATTGAAGCATAAATGAAACTTAAAACGAACAAATATTAAATAAACAATCAATCCGCACTGCCTAAGTAAAGAACGATGTTGGCACAGTGTATTATTATTTTTTGTTTTCTTTTTCCATACCAGGGCACTTCGTATCGAAGTAGTTGTCGTAGAACTCCGAAAAGGGCTCATTCGATTGGAAATTGGAGTGGCTAGTGCCCTTTTTAAGAGTCAAAAGTGATTGGAAGACAACTAGCACCCCCACGCCCATTATTCCCCCAAAAACATGCAATCAAAAGTTTGAGATAGCCATTTTGTTCAACGTAATGGATTTCCGGATAGAAAATATGTTTTTGAGGAGGAAACTCCCCCACAAAACTCAGGGCAAGGGTTTTAATTTATGCCCTGTGGGCATATAAGAACGATTTTGGCACAATGTATTATTTATTATTTTTTTCCTTTACAACAGGGCACTTTGTATCGAGGAAATTGTCATAGGAACTTCGGAAAGGGCTCATTCAATTGGAAATTGGAGGGGCTTGTGCCCTATTTAATAGTCAAAAGTGATTGGAAGGCAACTAACACCCCTTCCACACCCACCATTTCCCGAAACGTATCCAATAAACATTTTGAGATAACCATTTTGTTCAGCGTAGTTGAAAGTTCTAGAAATTAGGTCTTTTAGGATGATAACCCACTTAGAGCCCTCAGTGCAAGGACTGTAAGTTATGCCCTGGGGACTTATAAGGTTTACATAGAAAGCTCTTGTAGAAATTTCAAAAAGGGCTCATTTGATTGGAAATTGAAATTGCCCTTTTTAATAGTCGAAAGTGAGAGGAGAGTAATTAACCCCCTCTCACGCCCACCAAATCCCCAAAAACGTTCAGTCAAAGTTTAGAGAGAGCCATTTTGTTCAACACAGTTGAAAGTTCCAGAAATCATGTATTTAAGAAAAACAAACCCCCCAGAGCCCCTAGGGCAAAGGTAAGTTTTGCCCTGGGGGCATGTAAGGTTTTTATAGACAGTGTTGTTGTCGTAAAACTTCAAAAGGGGCTCATTCAATTATAAATTGAGAGGGTTAGTGCTCTTTTTAATAGTTGAAATTGATTGGAGGGTAACTAACCCCACTCTCACGCCCACCATTCCTCCAAACACATCCAATCAAAATATTCAGAGAGCCATTTTGTTCAATGCAGTAGAAAGTTCTGGAAAATGGATCTTTGAGAATAACACCCCCCCCCCCCGCCCTCAGGGCAAGGGTTGTAAGTTATGGCCTTGGGGCATATAAGGTTTTTTATTGAAAGTGTTGTCGTAGAAACTTCAAAAAGGGCTCATTTGATTGGAAATTGAAAGGGCTAGTGCCATTTTTAATAGTTGAAAGTGATTGGAGAGCGAATAACGCCCGTCTCACGCCCACCATTTCCCCAAACACATCCAATCAAAATTTTAAGATAGCCATTTTGTTTAACGTAGTTGAAAGTTCTGGAAATTTGGTCTTAGACCATGAGAACCACCCTAACAGCCCTTAGGGTAAGGGTTGTAATTTATGCCCTGGAGGCATATAAGGTGCTTATACAAAGCGTTGTCGTTTCAAAAAGGGCCAATTCGGTTGAAAATCAGAAGGCCTAGTGCCCTTTTTAATAGTCGAAAGTGATTGGAAGGCTTGAAATTTTTATAGTAAAGATCGGTGTGGGTATAATATATTATTTGTTGTTAGACCAGGGCACTTCGTATCCAAGGAGTTGTCGCGGGAACTTCAAAAAGGGCTCATTCGATTGAAAATAGAAAGGGCTGATGCGCTTTTTAATAGTCGAAAGTGATTGAAGGGCAACTAATCCCCCTCCCACGCCTACCCTCTCATTTGCCCATTATGTTTAAAAACTAAATGTTGCCTTAAGATTAAATCAAAATGCACTGAGTTAATGCTAATTCCAAATAATGCATCTTAGTAGTATCCCAAGAACGACTGAGGGTATTATGTTCAAACTTTCGGGGTTACTTCTGCTCTTAAACTTTAACCAAATCAAAATAGCGTAAGTGTATCCAAGCTATCAAAGAAAGTAAACAGATTTTTTGCAAATGGGATCAAGTTTTCAATTTCAGGTCAACTAGAGGAGGTATAAAACTAAATTAAACACTACTTTTTGTGTCCAGACTAGTAAAAGGGTGTATTTTTTTTAAAATTGCTGAAAAATTTTCTCCAGTATACAAATAGCAGCCCAAACTATAAAGTCTTAAAAAAACAAAAAGATTTAAAGTATTATTTCCCTTTTCTCTCAAAAGACTATGTCAATATAAAACGAACAGAAATTAATATAAAAAAACTTTTTCCACAAAATAAGTTTTCAAAGAAAAGTAAAGAACTTCATTCAACAAAAAATAAGCAAAAATAAAATCAAATAAACTACCTGGCGTGAAACTACCACAATTCAGCATCGATAAATAAATGAAAACCAAAAGAACAGAAATTACAATAAATAACAGAGTCAAAGCCAAAACAAGCAGAAATTAGCATAAGTTAGGCTCAAAACCCCTATGCCTTTTCAAGGCCAGAACAAAATTTGCACTTTACTGAAAAAATACAAATAAATGTGCATTGTCAGTTTAATATACGTATACTGATATTTAGTAATCAAAATGTTAATGTCGTTTGATTTATTAAAGTTATAATAGTAAAAGCATTTATATTTTTTTCAGTAAAGTGCAAATTATGTTCTGGCTTTGGGAAGGCATAGGGGTTTTGAGCCCAACTTAGGTTAATTTCTGCTCCTTTTGAGTTTAACTCGGTTATTTATTGTAATTAATTAAAAAAAACTTTTTCCACAAAATAAGTTTTAAAAAGAGAAGTAAAGAACTCCATTAAACAAAAAATGAGCAAAAGTAAAATCAAATAATCTACCAAGCGTGAAACTACCACAAATTAACATCGATAAATAAATGAAACCCAAAACGAACAGAAATTACAATAAATAACCGATTCAAACTCAAAACGAGCAGAAATTAACATAATTTGGACTCAAAACCCCTATGCCTTCCCAAGACCAGAACATAATTTGCGCTTTACTGAAAAAAATATAAATGTTTTTACTTTTATAACTTTAATAAATCAAATAATATTAACATTTTGAATACTAAATATTAGTATATGCATATTAAACTGACAATGCACATTCATTTGTACTTTTTAAGTAAAGTACAAATTATGTTCTGGCCTTGGGAAGGCATAGGGGTTTTGAGCCCAACTTATGTTTATGACTATTAATAGAAAGGGCATCAGCCCTTTCTATTTTCAATCGAATGAGCCCTTTTCGAAGTTCCTACGACAACTCCTTCGATACAAAGTGCCCTGGTCTAAACAACAACAACAACAAAATAATACATTATACCCACATCGATCTTTACTATTGAAATGTCAAGCCTTCTAATCACTTTCGACTATTAAAAAGGGCACTAGGCCTTTCGATTTCCAATCGAATGAGCCCTTTTTGAGTTTCTATGACAACACTTCCAATAAACACCTTATATGCCCTCTGGGCATAAATTACAACCCTTACCCTAAGGGCTGTGAGGGTGGTTGTCATCATCTAAGACCTAATTTCCAAAACTTTCCACTGCGTTGAACAAAATGGCTATCTCCAAACTTTGATTGAGTGTATTTGGGGAAATGGTGGGCGTGAGGGGGGGTTAATCAACTTTCTAAAACTTATATGTAAAACTTATATGCCCCCAGGGCATAACTTACAACCCTTGCACTGAGGGCTCTGATGGGGTTATCATCCTAAAAGACCTAATTTCCAGATCTTTCGACTACGTTGAACAAAATGGATATATCAAAATTTTGATTGTATATGTTTTGGGAAATGGTGGGTGTGAGAGGGCGGTTATTTGCCCTTAAATCAATTTCAACTATTAAAAGGGCATTATCCCTTTCATTTTCAATCAAATGAGTCCCTTTTCAAGTTTCTACGACGAAGATTTCAATAAAAACTTATATGCTCCCAGGGAATAATTTATAACCCTTGCCATGAAGACTGTAGGGGGAGTGTTCTAATCAAAGGTATAATATCCTGAACTTTAAACTGCTTGGAACAAAACGGCTATCTCAAAATTTTGATTTGATGTTTTTAAGGAAATGGTGGGCGTGTAAGGGGTGTTAGTTGCCTTCAATCCCTTTCGACTATTAAAAAGGGCACTAGCCATTTCAATTTCCAATCGAATGAGCCATTTTCGAAGTTTATACGACAACGCGTTCTATAAAAACGTTTTATGTCCCAAGGGCATAACCTACAACCCTTGCCCCGTTTTATGTCCCAAGGGCATAACCTACAACCCTTGCCCTGACGGCTGTGGGGGGGGGTCGTCATCCTCAAAGACCTAATTTCCAGAACTTTCAACTACGTTTAACAAAATAGTTATCTTTTGAAGTTTCTATGACAACGCTTTCTATAAAAACCCCAGGTGGGCGTTAGAGGGGGGTTAGTAGCCCTCAAATCGTTTTCAACTATTAAAAAGGGCACTAGACCTTTGAATTTCCAATCAAATGAGCCCTTTCTCATGTTTCTATGACAAGGATTTCAATAAAAACTTATATGCCCCAGGGCATAACTTATAACCCTTGCCCTGAAGACTTTGGGGGGGGGGGGGTGTCCTGCTTAAAGGTGTAATTTCCTGAGCTTTAAACTGCTCGGAACAAAATGCTATCTCAAAATTTTTATTGGATGAGTTTGTTGAAATGGTGGGCGTGGAAGGGGTGTTAGTTGTTTTCCAATCCCTTTCGACTATTAAAAGGGCCACTAGATATTTCAATTTCCAATCAAATGAGCCGTTTTTGAAGTTTGTACGACAATGCGTTCTATAAAACCTTATATGCCCCCAGGGGATAACTTACAACCCTTGCCCTGAGGTATATGGGGGGGTTGTAATCCTCAAAGACCTAATTTCCAGAACTTTCAACTACGTTGAACAAAATGGCTATCTTAAAATTTTGATTGCATGTGTTTGGGGAAAAGGTGGGCGTGAGAGGGGGGTTAGTTGCCCTCCAATCACTTTCGACTTTTAAAAGGACACTAGCCCTTTGAATTTCTAATCGAATGAGCCTTTTTTGAAGTTTCTACAACAACACTTTCTTTTGAAACCTTATATAACCCCAGGGAATAACTTACAGCCCTTGCCCTGAGGGCTGTTGGGAGTGTCCTCCTCAAAAACATATTTTGTATCTCGAAATCAGCTACGCTGAACAAAATGGCTATCGCTGAATTTTTATTGGATTTGTTTAGGGAAATGGTGGGCGTGGAAGGGGTGTTAGTTGCCTTCCATTCACTTTCGACTATTAAAAAGGGGACAAGCCACTCGGATTTCTAATTTAATTAGCCCTTTTCGAAATTTCTACGACAACTTCTTTGATACGAAGTGCCCTGGTCTAAAGGAAAAAAAAATGATAATACATTGTGCCAACCTCGTTCTTATATGCCCCCAGGGCATAGTTTAAAACCCTTGCCCTTAGGATTATGGGGGAGTGACCTCCTCAAAAACATATTTTCTATCTTGAAATCAACTACGATGAACAAAATGGCTATCACACAATTTTGATTTGATTTGTTTCGGCAAATGGTGGGCGTGGAAGGGGTGTTAGTTAGTAGAAATGCCCCTATTGACACGGGGGGACTCCATATTTGGGCATAGAATACAGAAAGAACACCGTGCTGCCATCTACAGTTGAGTATAACGCTGACGGGACATAATTTATGCATGTTTTTTATGGTTTTTGTCACTGAGAATAAAAAAAACAGGATTTTTCTCACTTTGATGTATTTTCATGGTTTGTTAATGTCTAATGGATGATGTCAAGGTCGATTGATTTGTTGATGTTGTTTGGCCAGGTGTAATGACCCCTGGGGTGAAGTTTGCACATGCACATTGACGGTGGGGAGAGATGTATTGATCTAGGACTCGAGGGGGAAGTGAATTTCCGAGAACTTGATTTACATAATCGCTAGGGGGAATGTATTGATCCAGGACTTCACTAGAACAAGTACAAACAGTACATATATTATGCATGTTTTTATGGTTTTTGTCACTGAGAATAAAAAACAGGATTTTTCTCACTTTGATGTATTTTCATGGTCGATTTATTTGTTGTTGTTCGTCCAGGCCAGTGTAATGACACTGGGGATGATTTACATAATCGCTAGGGGGAATGTATTGATCCAGGACTTCACTAGAACAAGTACAAACAGTACATATATTATGCATGTTTTTATGGTTTTTGTCACTGAGAATAAAAAAAACAGGATTTTTCTCACTTTGATGTATTTTCATGGTTTGTTAATGTCTAATGGATGATGTCAAGGTCGATTTATTTGTTGATGTTGTTTGGCCAGGTGTAATGACCCCAGGGGTGATTTACATAATCACTAGGGGGAATGTATTGATCTAGGGGAAAGAATTTCCGGGAACTTGATTTACATAATCGGTGGGGAGAATGTTTTGATCCGATAACGGGAAACAGGATCACGTGTCTCCTTCTAAGCCAATCAAAGGGCCGGAAATATTAGCGGGAGAGGATTGCAGAGAATATAAGGAAAGGATTTTTGCTATAGTTTTTATTAGTCTGTGAATAGAATTCACTAAGTTTTTAGTTAGCAGTGTGATAACATGAGTGAACAAGTTGAGTTAGAAATATCCTTTTATTGCAACTGCTTTATTTGTAAAGGACATTTTCATGATTTTGAACATTCTCATGAACCTACAGCATTTTTAGACAGCATAGAGGCAGAGATAGATGAGAAGAATCTAGAGGAAATGAGAAGAAAAATTATATGTGATATGGAGAGAAATTTATACCGATTGCAAGTAAGCTCACATAAAAGAAGGTTTGATATGACAGAAAAGGAAGATCAAAAGAAGAGACTGGGAAAAGAGGGCTTTCTCTATAGTGGAAAAGACAGCAGTGAAAACCCAATGAAAAATGTGTATAAAGCAAGATATAACTCCGAATATTATGATGAATATGTTCTAAGAGAAGAGAAAAAGTGGCCCTTTAAGAGACAACATAAGAGGTCATTCTACGGAAAGGATTTTAAACAACGAAAACCGTGGTGGAAGAGTTATCATATATGATTTAACGATAAATCTAATTATTGATATGTATAATGAGTTATATATTGTAATCATACAATAAATTTGTTTGTATTATTTTAGTTTTCTCATACTAGATATATATAGAGTAAGGATACCATCAGAGACTTCCGTGCATGAATAGTTCAGTTTGATTAGATCACTCCGTAGAGTATTATTAGTCCACAGCCAAGTTTTCTATCAAAGATAACAAAAATAATTCATTCTTCTAATCTTTATTCTTTTGAAATATCAATATTTACAATGCTTTTAAAATAAACAATGTCCGGTTCCATTATCTGAATATCATCGTCACCATCCTGCACTACCATTATATCTACCAGAGGGGGTGGTATACATTCAATCTCAACCTCCGGTTCATCATTTACGGTTATATTGTTCAAAGGGGGCATCTCCTGAAATAAATCTTCACGTACTCTTATATGAAGACGATGAGCAGACAACCGCTCATAGTCTTCAATACACATTCTTCCAGAAGGCCCCCTCCTCACTATATTATCTGATGTGTATGATAATCCTAGTGATGTATAATAGATTTCCATTACTTCATCACTATCATCAGACATATAGTGGATTTCCTTTACTTCATCACTATCATCTATGCTTGTATTACACAAAAGAAGCTCCTCCTCAAGCGTGAGGTCCCACTCGCTCCATACATCCTAAAAAGATTGAGAACACTATGATCAAAAACTAGAGTTTACGGTCAAAAACCTGTATTAGTTCAGATTTTACGGAAAGTTTCACATTTGAGCCAGAGAAATGTATTTTCCATAATTTTCTTACAAAAAACTAAAGTTTACGGTCAAAACCTTTATTAGTTCAGATTTTACGGAAATAGTTTATTTTCGAACCAAAACTGGATTTTTTTTCTAACCAAAGTTTCACATTTGGGCCAGAGAAATGTATTTTCCATAATTTTCTTACAAAAAACTATATTTTACGGTCAAAAACCTTTATTAGTTCAGATTTTACAGAAATGTGATATTTGTTCAGTGTAGTTTATTTTTGGTCGTAACGAACGCCAAATTAAACAAGTGAGAGACAAACAAGGTTAAAATAATTGGCCCCGAGTGACCTTAGAAGATATAGCCTCCTTTGAAGGTGCAATTGTCTTTAACACCCGACAGATTGTTAGTGTTTAAATTTTTACGTATGACAAGAGAGAGAAAGAGAGTGAGTGAGAGAGAGAGGGGGGTATTTATCAACATGTATTATAATCTTTCGCAATGACTTGATGCTGTTGGTGGGCTATGAATACAAATACCCACTTAAAGCGATGAAAAACAAATGATAAGCGGAGTTTATTTTGGTCGTAACGAACGCCAAATTAAACAAGTGAGAGACAAACAAGGTTAAAATAATTGGCCCCGAGTGACCTTAGAAGATATAGCCTCCTTTGAAGGTGCAATTGTCTTTAAGAATCGACAGAATGTTAATGTTTAAACTTTTACATACGACAAGACAAAGAGAAAGAGAGAGAGAGAGAGAGAAAGAGTGTTTTTTAAATTTTGATTACTATGGACTGCTGTTCGCTATTTACTACATTGCAGCTACTGCTGCAACCATGATAACTAGCTGATCATTTCTAATTTTAACAATTCCTTTCATACATCTTTCAAACATAATAAACTCAGCCTTGGAGAAATTTGGGATTGAACAATTGCAAGAAAACCAGTGAATAACTGAATTTATTTTCATTATTAGACTTCTCACAAACAATGAAGGGGATTTTAACTTCAACAGATACCAATGTGTCATCTGCAAACATAAATACAATGCAGTTCATATCGAATAAACAATTATGGCGATCTTTTATATTATTAATTTGAAAAACTTTTTCACTGAGTGAGGTCACATTCGTCCGAGAATATTACACCTTTTAGAAGAAAAAAAAACTTTATCAAAATTTTTTATATGCAACTTAAAGCACCAAGCTGGACTTTTTTCAACTATAAGTAAAGAGCTGCTACACTAAATCAAAGATGAGCAGAAATAATGACGAATAATTGTTCAAACGTAAATTTTCTGTAAACTTATGTCTAATGATATATTTGTTAGTGTGACAAAAACTTTTTTTCCACAAGAGGACATTTTTCAACTAAAAGTAAAGAGCTGCTGCACTAAATCAAAGATGAGCAGAAATAATGACGAATAGTTGTTCAAACGTAAATTTTCTGTAAACTTATGTCTAATGATATATTTGTTAGAGTGACAAAAACTTTTTTCCACGAGAGGATATTTTTCAACAAAAAGTAAAGAGCTGCTACACTAAATCAAAGATGAGCTGAAATAATGTTGAATAATTGTTCAAACGTAAATTTTCTGTAAACTTATGTCAAATGATATATTTGTTAGAGTGACAAAAACTGTTTCCACAAAGGATATTTTTCAACCAAAAGTAAAGAGCTGCTACACTAAATCACAGATGAGCAGAAATAATGACGAATAATTGTTCAAACGTAAATTTTCTGTAAACTTATGTCCAATGATATATTAGTTAGAGTGAAAAAAACTTTTTTCCACAAGAGGATATTTTTCGGAGAAAAGTAAAGAGCTGCTACACTAAATCAAAGATGAACAGAAATAATGTCGAATAATTGTTCAAACGTAAATTTTCTGTAAACTTATGTCTAATGATATATTTGTTAGAGTGACAAAAACTTTTTTTCCACAAAGGATATTTTTTAACTAAAAGTAAAGAGCTGATACATTAATTCAAAGATGAGCAGAAATAATGTTGAATAATTGTTCAAACGTAAATTTTCTGTTAACTTATGTCTAATGAAATATTTGTTAGAGTGACAAAAACTTTTTTTCCACAAGAGGGCATTTTTCAACTAAAAGTAAAGAGCTGCTACACTAAATCAAAGATGAGCAGAAATAATGGCGAATAATTATTCAAACGTAAATTTTCTGTAAACTTATGTCTAATGTTATATTTGTTAGAGTGACAAAAACTTTTTTCCACGAGAGGATATTTTTCAACAAAAAGTAAAGAGCTGCTACACTAAATCAAAGATGAGCTGAAATAATGTTGAATAATTGTTCAAACGTAAATTTTCTGTAAACTTATGTCTAATGATATATTTGTTAGAGTGACAAATCTGTTTCCACAAAGGATATTTTTCAACCAAAAGTAAAGAGCTGCTACACTAAATCAAAGATGAGCAGAAATAATGACGAATAATTGTTCAAACGTAAATTTTCTGTAAACTTATGTCCAATGATATATTAGTTAGAGTGAAAAAAAACTTTTTTCCACAAGAGGATATTTTTCGGAGAAAAGTAAAGAGCTGCTACACTAAATCAAAGATGAACAGAAATAATGTCGAATAATTGTTCAAACGTAAATTTTCTGTAAACTTATGTCTAATGATATATTTGTTAGAGTGACAAAAACTTTTTTTCCACAAAGGATATTTTTCAACTAAAAGTAAAGAGCTGCTACACTAAATCAAAGATGAGCAGAAATAATGTTGAATAATTGTTCAAACGTAAATTTTCTGTTAACTTATGTCTAATGAAATATTTTTTAGAGTGACAAAAACTTTTTTTTCCACAAGAGGGCATTTTTCAACTAAAAGTAAAGAGCTGCTACACTAAATCAAAGATGAGCAGAAATAATGTCGAATAATTGTTCAAACGTAAATTTTCTGTAAACTTATGTCCAATGATATATTAGTTAGAGTTACAAAAACTTTTTCCACAAGAGGATATTTTTCAGAGAAAGGTAAAGAGCTGCTACACTAAATCAAAGATGCGCATTTGTCCTCTGAAGTCGATTCTGATATTTGTAGCGCTCTATCTATTAACGCTTTAGAAATATTTAAAAAGCTTCTAAGGTAAAATATTGGAAAACTTTGAGTTTGGGGGGAAGGAGGATTTCAAAAACATCTTCCCATGAAATAATTTGTCCTCTAAAGTCGATTCTGGTGTTTATAGCACTCTATCTATTAGTGTTTTAGAAATATTTAAAAAAGCTTCTAAAGTAAAATTTTGGAAAATTTTGAGTTTGGGGGGAAGGGGGATTTCAAAAACATCTTCCCATAACATAATTTGTCCTCTAAAATTGATTCTGACGTTTGTAGCGCTCTATGTCTTAGCGCTTTAGAAATATTTAAAAAGCTTCTAAAGTAAAATATTGGAAAATTTTGAGTTTGGGGGGAAGGGGGATTTCAAAAACATCTTCCCATGACATAAATTGCCCTCTGAAGACGATTCTGGTGTTTATAGCGCTCTATCTATTAACGCTTTAGAAATATTTAATAAGCTTCTAAAGTAAAATTTTGGAAAATTTTGAGTTTGGGGGGAAGGGGGATTTCAAAAACATCTTCACATGACATAATTTATCCTCTGAAGTCGATTCTGGTGTTTATAGCGCTCTATGTCTTAGGGCTTTAGAAATATTTAAAAAAGCTTCTAAAGTAAAATTTTGGAAAAATTGAGTTTGGGGGGAAGGGGGATTTCAAAAACATCTTCCCATGACATAAATTGTCCTCTAAAGTCGATTACGGTGTTTATAGTGCTCTATCTATTAACGCTTTAGAAATATTTAAAAAGCTTCTAAAGTAAAATATTGGAAAATTTTGAGGTTTGGGGGAAGGGGGATTTCAAAAACATCTTCCCATGACATAAATTGTCCTCTAAAGTCGATTCTGATATTTGTAGCGCTCTATGTCTTAGCGTTTTAGAAATATTTTAAAAAGCTTCTAAAGTAAAATTTTGGAAAATTTTGAGTTTGGGGGGAAGGGGGATTTCAAAAACATCTTCACATAATATAATTTGTCCTCTGAAGTCGATTCTGGTGTTTATAGCACTCTATCTATTAACGCTTTAGAAATATTTAAAAAGCTTCTAAAGTAAAATATTGGAAACTTTTGAGGTTTGGGGGAAGGGGGATTTCAAAAACATCTTCCCATGACATAAATTGTCCTCTAAAGTCGATTCTGATGTTTGTAGCGCTCTATGTCTTAGCGCTTTAGAAATATTTAAAAAAGCTTCTAAAGTAAAATTTTGGAAAATTTTGAGTTTGGGGGAAGGGGGATGTCAAAAACATCTTCCCATAATATAATTTGTCCTCTGAAGTCGATTCTGGTGTTTATAGCACTCTATCTATTAGCACTTTAGAAATATTTAAAAAAGCTTCTAAAGTACAATTTCGGTTTTTTTTGTAAATTTACCGGAAGTCTAAACCAACTGAAATTTTCCCTGAAGATTTCCACTGAAATTCTCAAAAATTCTATCATGTCTTAAAAAGCTATTTAAACTTACATCAGCCATTGAAGAATCGAGGACTTCATTTGAGGTATTCATCACTTTTTTCTATCTTTATTTCAACCTGCACTGGAGTTAAAACCATCAGACATCTAATAATATACAGTAATAACGGCATATTACCTTTCGTATATCAAACGAAAATCATAAGGAAGAGGAATCTAGAAGAGGCACTGTCCCATTCATCATTTAACCCCCTTGGGAGAGTTTTCGAGCAGAAATAGACATATTTCATCATTCTCTATGTCTTAGCGCTTTAGAAATATTTAAAAAAGCTTCTAAAGTAAAATTTTGGAAAATTTTGAGTTTGGGGGGAAGGGGGACTTCAAAAACATCTTCCCATGACATAATTTGTCCTCTGAAGTCAATTCTGTTGTTTATAGCACTCTATCTATTAACGCTTTAGAAATATTTAAAAAGTTTCTAAAGTAAAATATTGGAAAATTTTTGAGTTTGGGGGAAGGAGGACTTCAAAAACATCTTCCCATGACATAAATTGTCCTCTAAAGTCGATTCTGATATTTTTAGCGCTCTATCTATTAGTACTTTAGAAATATTTAAGCCGGTAAAAGTTGGGGTGGCGCGCGCCACTATGAAATTTATACATAAAGCCGGTAAATGTTGGGAGGTTAGGTTAGGTTAGACTAGATTAGTAACTTACATTAGGTTAAGTGGCGCACGCCACTATGAAATTTATACATAAAGCCGGTAAAAGTTGGGGTGGCGCGCGCCACTATGAAATTTATACATAAGGCCAGTAAAAGTTGGGAGGTTAGGTTAGGTCAGGCTAGATTAGGTTAGGTTAGGTTAAGTGGCGCGTGCCACTTAACCTCACCTAACCTAATCTAGCCTGAGTGAGTTTGTGTATCTGTTTCCATGTGTTTGTGTGTGTTTTTGTCTCTCTCCATGCCTGTGTGTCTCACTATGTGCTTTCCTGTCTTTGTGTGTTTGTCTGTCTTCCTCTGTGTGTTTGTGTGTGTTTTGTCTCTCTCCATGTCTGTGTTAATGACTGTGTGTTTGTCCGTCCTTTTTTCTGTCTTTTTGTGTTTGTGTGCCAAACTCTGTGTGTTTCTGTGTGCTTTTGTCTCTCTTCGTGCCTGTGTGTCTGACTATAAGCTTGCCTGTCTCTGTGTCTGTCTTTGGATGTTTGTGTGTCGGACTCTGTGTGTTTGAGTGTGTTTTTGTCTCTTTCCGTGCCTGTGTGTCTGACTATGGGCTTTCCTGTCTCTGTGTCTGTCTTTGGATGTTTGTGAGTCTGACTCTGTGTGATCGTGTGGATTTTTGTCTCTCTCCGTGCCTGTGTGTCTGACTGTTTGTTTACCTGTCTCTGTGTTTGTCTATGTGCGTTTTTGTGTCTGACTCAGTGTATCTGTATGTGTTTTTTGTCTCTATTGCCGTGCCTGTGTGTCTGAATGTGGCTTTTTCTGTCTCAGTGGCTTTCTTTTTGTGTTTGTGTGTCTGATTCTGTGTGTTTGTGTATGTTTTTGTCTTTCTCTCTCTCCGCTTCTGTGTGTCTGACTGTATGTTTGCCTGTCTCAGTGTCTGCCTTTTTGTGTTTGTGTGTCTGACTCTGTGTGTTTGTTTTTTTTTCTCTCTCTCTCTCGCTCTCTCTCCGTGCTTGCGTTTCTGACTGTGTCTTTGCCTGTCTCTCTGTCTGCCTTTTTGTGTTTATGTGTCTGACGCTATGTGTTTGTATGTGTTTTATTTTTTTCTCTCTCTTTCTTTCACTCTCTTTTCGTGCATATATACTGAATATGTATTTCCCTATCTTTGTGTCTGTCTTTGTCTGTTTGTTTGTCTAACTCTGTTTGTTTATGCGTGTTTTTGTATCTCTCCTCTCTCTGTCTCTCTCTCTCTCTCTCTCTCTCTCTCTCTCTCTCTCTCTCTCTCTCTCTCTCTCTCTCTCTCTCTCTCTCTCTCTCTCTCTCTCTCTCTCTCTCTCTCTCTCTCTCTCTCTCTCTCTCTCTCTCTCTCTCTCTCTCTCTCTCTCTCTCTGTCTGTTCTGTCTGTCTGTCTGTCTGTCTGTCTGTCTGTCTGTCTGTCTGTCTGTCTGCTCTCTCTCTCTCTCTCTCTCTCTCTCTCTCTCTCTCTCCTCTCTCTCTCTCTCTCTCTCTCTCTCTCTCTCTCTCTCTCTCTCTCTCTCTCTCTCTCTCTCTCTCTCTCTCTCTCTAAGGAGGAAATTATGCGATGCTGTTGATCATAATGTTTTGTTTTTTGTAATAAGATGGAGATAAATAAACACATTATTCAAAATGCGAAATGTTTTCTATAAAATGTTTTGCTGCTTGAAATAAGATGAATAAAATATTTGATTATAACATAGCAAACAGCTTGTGATTTTTTTTGTTAGCGACATCAAATACTTCCTTCGTATCCCTACTGCGGTCATCTATTACCTTAGAGTCATAGAAGGTGCTGTTTTTATTTTCATACCAAAGTGCTAACAACTTTTTTCATATAGATACAGAATGCACCACAACTGCTTTTATACATAGGTCGCTTTATGTTAACTTATTTTTTAGTTTGGTTCATTCGGGGTCAGTTAGCGTGCACGCACACCTACTGAGCGGGTTTCTCTCTCTCTCTCTTTCTCTATCTTTCATATCTGTGTGTTTCGGACTGTGTGTTTGCCTGTCTCTTTGCCTGTCTTTGTTTGTGTGTGTGTGTCTAACTCTATTTGTTTGTTTGTGTTTTTGTCTCTCTCTCTCTCTCTCTGCTGTGTGTCTGACTGGTTGTTTGCTTGTCTCTGTATCTGTCTTTGTACGTTCGTGTGTCTGACTCTGTGTGTTTGTGTGTGTTTTTTGTCTCTTTCTCTCTCCCCCTCTCTCTTTATCTCCGTAGAGAGGAAAGAGAAATAGAGAGAGAGAGGGAGGAGAGAGAGGGAGGGAGAGAGAGAGAGAAAAAAACACAAAAAAACACGCTAAGTCAGACACACAAACACATAAAGACCGACACTGAGACAGAAAAACACACAGTCAGACGCACAGAGACGGAGAGAGAGAAACAAAAACCACAGACACACAAACAAACACAGAACCGGACACAAAAATATATATCGACAGACACGGAGACAGGCAGCATCAGAGGCCGGCACAGAAGAAGGGAGAGAGAGAGAAACATACAGAGTCAGACACACAAACACACTAAGACAGACACAGAGACAGCCAAAAATACAGTCAGACACATAGGCAAGGAGAGAGAAAGAGAATCAAAGACACACACAAACACACAGAGTTAGATATACAAACAAACAAAGGCAGAAATAGAGACAGGCAAAATGCAGAAAGACACATAAACATAGAGAGAGACAAAAAAAACAAACACATAATCAGACACACAGGCACGGAGAGAGAGAGAGAGAGAGAGAGAGAGAGGAGAGAGAGAGAGAGAGAGAGAGAGAGAGAGAGAGAGAGAGAGAGAGAAAGAGAGAGAGAAAAAAAATAAACACACAGAGTCAGACACACAAAGTCAAACACAGAGACAGCCTAACACACAGTCAGACACACAGGCATGGAGAGAGAGAGAAAAAAAAACACACACAAACATACAGAGTCAGAAAAATGAAGACAGACACTGAGGCAGACAAATACACGGTCAGACACACAGGTATGGAGTGAGTGAGAGAGAAAAAAACACGCACAAACAGACAGAGTCAGGCAAGCAAACACACAAAGACGCAGACAGAGACAGGCACACGCACAGTTAGACACACAAGCATGGAGAGAGAGAGAGAGAGAAACACACAAACACACAGAGTTTGACACACAAAGACAGAAACAGAGAAGGGCAAACACACAGTCAGAATCACAGACACGGAGAGAGACAAAATACACACAAACACACAGAGGCAGACAGACAAACACACAAAGATAGGCAAGCACATCGTCAGACACACAGGCATGGAGAGAGACAAAAACACACACAAACACATGCAAACAGATACACAAACTCACTAAGACAGACACAGAGTCACGTAAACGCACAGTTAGACACATAGGCACAGAGAGAGAGAGAGAGAGAGAGAGAGAGAGAGAGAGAGAGAGAGAGAGAGAGAGAGAGAGAGAGAGAGAGAGAGAGAGAGAGAGGAGAGAGAGAGGAGAGAGAGAGAGAGAGAGAGAGAGAGAGAGAGAGAGAGAGAGAGAGAGAGAGAGAGAGAGAGAGAGAGAGAGAGAGAGAGAGAGAGGGAAAAACACACACACACACACAGATATAGACACACAAATATACACAGAGAGAGACAGGCAAACACACTTCTTATAAAATGTTTTGCTGTTTGAAATAAGAGGAGGAAATCATGCGATGCTGTTGATCATAATGTATTGGTTTTTGTAATGAGATGGAGATAAATAAACACATTATTCAAAATGTGAAATATTTTCTACAAAATATTTTGCTGCTTGAAATATGATGAAGAAAATATTTTATTTATAGCATAACAAACAGTTTGTGATTTTTCTTTGTTAGCGACGTCAAATAGTCCCTCATATCCCTACTGCGGTCATCTATTACCTTAGCGTCTTAGAAGGCGTTGTTTTTATTTTCATACCAAAGTGCTAGCATCTTTTTTATATAGATTAATTGAAAAAAATTTTTCCACAAAATAACTTTTTCAAAGAAAAGTAAAGAACTCCATTAAACAAAAATGAGCAAACATAAAATCAAATAATCTACCAAGCTCGAAACTACCACAAATCAGCATCGATAAATAAATGAACCCCAAAACGAGCAGAAATTACAATAAATAACCGAATAAAACTCAAAACGAGCAGAAATTAACAAAATTTTGGTGCAAAACCCCTATGCCTTCCCAAGGCCAGAACAAAATTTGCACTTTACTGAAACTGTTGTTACTTTTATAACTTTAATAAATCAAATATTTTTAACATTTTGATTAAAAAGTATCAGTATATGTATATTAAACTGACAATACACATTCATTTGTATTTTTTCAGTAAAGTGCAAATTTTGTTCTGGCGTTGGGAAGGCATAGGGGTTTTGCGCCCAACTTATGTTAATTTCTGCTCGTTTTGAGTTTGACTCGGTTATTTATTGTAATTTCTGTTCGTTTTGGGTTTCATTTATTTATCGATGCTGATTTGTAGTAGTTTCGAGCTTGGTAGATTATTTGATTTTATTTTTGCTCATTTTTTGTTTAATGGAGTTCTTTACTTTTCTTTGAAAAACTTATTTTGTGGAAAAAGTTTTTTTTAATTAATTTCTGTACGTTTTATATTGACATAATCTTTTCGTTTTTTAAGACTTTATAGTTTGGCCTGCTATTTGTATGCTGGAGAAAAATTTTCAGCAATTTTTAACAGCACATAATTTTAAAAATATGGACACAAATAGTACTGTTTAACTTAGTTTCATACCTCCTCTAGTTGACCTGAAATGGAAAACTTGATACCATTCGCAAATAAATCTGTTTACTTTCTTTGATAGCTTTGATACACTTATACTATTTTGATTTGGTTAAATTTAAGAGCAGAAGCAGCCTCGAAAGTTTGAACATAATACCCTCAGTCGTTCTTGGGATACTGCTGAGATGCCTTATTGGGAATTAGCATTATCACAGTGCATTTTGATTTAATCTTAAGGCAACATTTAGTTTTTAAACATAATGGGCCAATGAGACGGTGGGAATGGAAGGGGGATTAGTTGCCCTCCAATCACTTTCGACTATTAAAAAGGGCATCAACCCTTTCTATTTTCAATCGAATGAGCCCCTTTCGAAGTTCCCACGACAACTCCTTCGATACGAAGTGCCCTGGTCTAAACAACAACAACAACAAAAAATATTACTAATCACTTTCGACTATTAAAAAGGGCAATAGCCTTTGAATTTCCAATCGAATTAGCCTTTTTTGAAGTTTCTACGACAACGCCTTCTATAAAAACCTTATATGCGCCCAGGGCATAACTTAAAACCCTTGCCCTGAGAGTTGTGGGGGAGTATCCTTCTCAAAAACATATTTTCTATCTGGAAATCAACTATCCTAAGCCAAAAAAAATGGCTATCTCAAAATTTTGATTGGATGTGTTTTGGTGAATGGTGGACGTGGGGGGGGACTAGTTACCCTCCAATCAGTTTCTACTATCAAAAAGGGCACTAGCCCTTTGAATTTCCAATCGAATGAGCCTGTTTTAAAGTTTCTATGACAACGCCTTCTTATAAATCCTTATATGCCCCCAGGGCATAACTTAAAACTCTTGCCCTGAGGGTTGTTGGGGAGTGTCCGTCTAAAAAACATATTTTCTATCTGGAAAGCAACTACGCTGAACAAAATGACTATCTCAAAATTTTGATTGGATGTGCTTGGGGGAATGATGGGCATGGGGTGGGAGGGGGGGGGGCTAGTTGCCCTCCAATCCCTTTCAACTTTTAAAAAGGGCACTAGCCCTTTGAATTTGTAATCGAATGAGTCTGTTTTGAAGTTTCTACGACAACGCCGTCTATAAAAAACCTTATACGCCCCCAGGGCGTAACTTAAAACCTTTGCCCTGAGAGTTGCGGGGGAGTGTCCTTCTCAAAAACATATTTTCTATCTGGAAATCAACTACGCTGAACAAAAAGACTATCTCACAGTTTTGATTGGATGTGTTTGGGGGAATGATGGGCGCCGGGAGGGGGGACTAGTTGCCCTCCAATCACTTTCGACAATTAAAAAGGGCAAACGCCCTTTGAATTTCCAATCGAATGAGCCTGTTTTGAAGTTTCTATGACAACATCTTCTATAAAAACCTTTTATGCCCCCAGGGCATAACTTAAAACCCTTGCTCCGAGGGTTGTGGGGAGTTTCCTCCTCAAAAAGATATTTTCTGTCTGGAAATGAGCTACGCTGACAAAATGCCTATCTCAAAATTTTGATTGGATATGTTTGGGGAAATTATGGGCGTGGGGGAGGGGCTAGTTGCCCTCCAATCACTTTCAACTATTGAAAAGGACACTATCCCTTTGAATTTCCAATCGAATGAGTCTCTTTTGAAGTTTCTACGAAAACACCTTCTATAAAAGCCTTATATGCCCCCAGGGCATAACTTAAAACCCTTGCCCTGAGGTTTGTGGGGGAGTGTCCTCCTCAAAAACCTATTTTCTATCTGGAAATAAATTACGTTGAACAAAATGGCCATCCCACAATTTTTATTGAATGTGTTTGGGGGAAAGATGGGCGTGGGGGGGAGCTAGTTGCCCTCCATTACCTTTGGACTATTAAAAAGGGCACTAGCCCTTTCAATTTCAATCGAATGAGCCTTTTTTGAAGTTTCTACGACAACACCTTCTATAAAAACCTTATATGCCCCTAGGGCATAGCTTAAAACCCTTGCCCTGAGGGTTGTGGGGGGGGGCCTCCTCAAAACACATTTTCTATCTTGAAATCAACTACACTGAACAAAATGCCTATCTCAAAATTTTGATTGGATGTATTTGGGGAATGATGGGTGTGGGGGGGGGGGCTCGTTGCCCTCCAATCACTTTTGACTATTAAAAAGGGCACTATCCCTTTGAATTTCCAATCGAATGAGCCTGTTTTGAAGTTTCTACGACAACGCCTTCAATAAAAACCTTATATGTTCCCAGGGCATAACTTAAAACCCCTGCCCTGAGGGTCGTGGGGGAGCGTCCTCCTCAAAAACATATTTTCTCTAAAGAAAACAAATACGCTGAACGAAATGGCTATCTCAAAATTTTGATTGGATGTGTTTGGGGGAATGATTGGCGTGAGGGGGGGGGGGGGGGGGGGGGGTAGTTGCCCTCCAATGACTTTCGAATATTAAAAAGGGCACTAGAACTCTCGATTTCTAATCAAATGAGACCCTTTTGAAGTCTCAACGACGACCCCTTCTATATGAAGTGCCCTGCTTTAAAGAAAAAAAAATAATAAACTGTACATTGTCAACATTGATCTTAAATGCCCCCAGGGCATAACTTAAAACCCTTGCCCTGAGGCTTGTGGGGAAGTGTCCTCCTCAAAAAGATATTTTCTATTTTAAAATCAACTACGCTGAACCAAATGGCTATCTCAAAATTTTGATTGGATATATTTGGAGGAATGACGGGCATGGGGAGGGGTCTATTTGCCCTCCAATCACTTTCGACTATTAAAAGGGTACTAGCCACTTCAATTTCCAATCGAATGAGACCTTTTCGAAGTTTCTACGACAACTCCTTCGATACGAAGTGCCAGGGTATGGAGAAAAAACCAAAAAAAAAAACAACACATTGTGCCCGCAACGTTCTTTACTTAGGCAGCGCTAGCGCGCTGCCTATGACACAGAAGGCACCACAACTAGTTTTATACATAAGTCACTTTATGTTAACTTATTTTTGAGTTTGGTTCATTTACTGAGAGGGTCTCTCTCTCTCTCATACCTGTGTGTGTGACTGTGTGTTTGCCTGTCTTTGTGTCTGCTTTTGTGTGTTTGTGTGTCTGACTTTATTTGTTTGTTTGTGTTTTTGTCTCTCTCTCTCTCTCTGCTGTGTGTCTAACTGGTTGTTTCCTCGTCTCTGTATCTGTCTTTTTATGTTTGTGTGTCTGAAACTGTGTGTTTGTGTGTGTTTTTGTCTCTCTTCGTGCCTGTGTGTCTGACTATAAGCTTGCCTGTCTCTGTGTCTGTCTTTGGATGTTTGTGAGTCTGAATCTGTGCTATTGTGTGTGTTTTTCTCTCTCTCCGTCCCTGTGTGTCTGACTGTTTGTTTACCTGTCTTTGTGTCTGTCTTTGTGCGTTTTTGTGTCTGACTATTTCATTATTATTATTTATTTCTAACCCACACTGTACAGAGATACAATACGTGGAGTATCACGAGGAAAAACACATAAAATGCAACACAAATCAATATAGAAATCAAAGATTACCAGTTACAGAGTAACACATAAAAATTTAAAAGAAAGTAAAACAAAAAAGAAATAACATGCAAGGAGGGGGAAAAGACGAAGAAAAAAACTCACAACTTGCAGAGTCCAATAAGCAGTAATATGCAAAAATATGGACACAAGCTGTCACTATTATTATCATTATTTGATTTTTGCTCACTCTTTACAATATTAAAAAATGTAGAGAGACCAAACAGAGAAAAACAACTAAACAAATAAAAGAAATAAACTTACGACTGAAAAAACCTGATAAGGTGATGGTGCGGAGAAAAACGGATACAAGCAGTAGTTGAAAGTTTTCTGTGTAGTGCTTCCAGTTTTTCAGTAATATTAGGAACAAGAAACTTATTAATAATTATTCGGTTTTTGGTCCAAGGTGGAAGAAACAACAAAAATTTACAAAATCTAAAATAATTAATCCGGATTCTTTTTAACTCATTTTTCTTAAGAAGGAGAAAAATTCAAGAAGCAAAAAGAATTGAATGGTCACAAAAAGTTGAGTAGAGCTTGGCCTACGCGAGTTTATTATATTTACCTATATTGGCAACAATCTTAGCATATCCTAATTTAATTTTCATATTAATATCTGAGACTGTGCGCTGGCACAAGCTCGTAAGACTATTAGTAATAGAAATACCGAGCCATCGAAGAGAATCTACGAGAGGAATAGTAAAGCCACTACAGCGAAGGGAAGTACTAGAAGTATTATTAAAAGAAAGAAATTTAGATTTATCTACATTAAGAGAAAGGCCTATGTTTGAAAAAGAAGTGGCAACACAAGAAACCATGTTAGATAAACCAGTTTTAGTACGGCTTATAAGAAGCAGATCATCAGCGTAAGCCAGGTATGAAACATCAGAAAAACCGGAGAGATAGGTAGCCGATATCTTTGCCAGAACTCCTGAAATACATAAATTAAATTGGGTCGGAGATAAAACTCATCCTTGCCTTAAACCTCTTTTCAATTTAATAGCAGAAGCTGGCACAGATTTCAGCCGAAGAAAAGAATTAGAGTACCGTACCGAAAAAGTAAAATAACCGATAGATTGACACCGCAACCACGAAGAGCAGAAAAAAGATGACATACACTATCAAAAGCTTTTGATAAATTTAAAGTACAAAAAAATATACTCTTTCCCTTAGAAGAATTTTCAAGGAGCAAAGAAGATAATACACGATGTGCGTGTTGACAACCTAATTCGGGCTTAAATCCAAACTGGTTATCTCTCTCAAGCATATTATTAGTCACAAAAGGTAGTAATATATGCTCAAGAACTTTACTAAAGGTGCAAGAGACAATAATAGGTCGATAAGAAGAGCAAATTAAAGGAGAATTTCCCTTCTTTAAAATTGAAGAAACAGTACCACACAAAAAACTCTCCGGTACACTAGACGTACAAATACACATCTGGAGAGGTAGGTGTATATGGTCAATAAGGGGGGGAGCAATCTAATAAAAGGTGAAATCTAGATATACCATCATTATCGACATTATCTGATTTAAGTTTCTTAATTGCTTCAACTACGGATGAAAGAGAAATGGGAACACAAAGACGTTGAGATAGAGGGGTACTAAAAATAGCAGAAAGAGAATGAGTACACAAAGAATGCACACGGTAATTAACATTAGAAAAAATAGACGAGTAAAGGCCATGCCAAGCAGATGCAGCAAGACAATCACTACTTGGCACATCACTTCTAATCGACTCAGAATTAATAACTTTTCGCCATTCTCTCTTTGACAGTGGAAAATCCATACCACGATAACGCATTGACTTAATATATTTTTTATATTCACTGTGCGTCTTACGCTTAAGGTCAGATACAATTCCACAAGGCGGTGTATCACATTCGTTCCAGACTTTTAACCAAAACTTAGCTTTATTTTTCAAAGTTTTTAAATTAGGATCTAAAGATCAAATAGGTTTTTGCGTACCACATCTAACACGTTGCAGCGGCACTGCAACTGCCTCGGCATCTTTTAGACATTTAATTATTTGATTATAAGAGCAATCCAGGTCCTTTTTGAAATTCACTTGTATAGAGCTCTGAAGCAGATGATAGGGAGCTCGTATAGCAGACAGCATGCTTGTTAGTGTAAACGCATAGAGAGGAACATCAGCTTTCTTCTAATTACTTCTTTCAAACCATTTTGAAGACCAGGGTACTTTACAAATACTTGCAGGGTTTAAATTCAGCGTAAGAGTAAGTGAGATAGGGAGATGGTCTAAGTCGTGTTCTTCAGCGTGTACAAACACTATTGATGTAGTAATACTAGGTGAGCAAATAATGTGATCAATATTGCACTTACTGCCTGAATGGTGAATATAAGAATACGGATGAGTTTTGGGTATAATATGATAAGATGGAAGGCAATCTAACAACAAATCACTTCTCACTGATGAGTTATTTATATCCGTATTGAAGTCACCATTGATCATATAATCTAGAGAAATAGAAAGAATATTTTCCACTAAAAACTTCAACGTGTTACAAGCTTTAGCATATCTAGCCATCGATCTGGAAGAACGGTCATCATTAGGCAGATAAGAATTAATGAAAACTATAGTGCCCATACGAACAGCCAAAAAAAAACTCATCCGAGTAAAAAATCACCGGCGAAACCAAATTAGGATTGCGCTTAAAAACACAAGCTAGCCCACCGGATGGGCGGCCTCGCGTGGTTCTGGCAGTAGTAGAAAACACATCATGATGAAGGCTCCGACGCAAACCGTTAATGCTAACGTTTGTAAGAAGATGCTCCTGTAAAGAGACCAAACCAAAATCATTGTAGAGCTCATCAATAACGAAGTCCTTATCCTTTGTATTATTAATATTAAACGATATTATTGAAAACTCCAAAGTCATTGCAAAAAGTGGGAGCGCGACATTAGTTCCTTAGATACAGGGCAGGACAGGCTATAAGAAGCATGATTTTTACCACAGTTAGCACACTTGGGAGCAGCACTACAAGGACTATCCATAGTAGAAAGATGTGGCCCAGCACATCTGGCATATTTCGGGACATTGCTGGTGCAAGCACTTTGAAAGTGATCGTATGATCGGCATTTGAAGCAGCACTTAGGTATTTCCTTAAATTCGTGAATTCGAAAAAAATCATATCCAACTTTAATTCCTTCTTTGAAATAAGCAGACTGAGTGAAGGAGTCTTCAAATTCAAGCTCGACTGACATAGTCTAGCCCGGTCGATTTTCACTTATTATACCTTGCAGTCTATTAATAACTGAAAGGTCGACATCAACTGGGAAACCTCTGAGAATCCAAAAAAGCGCTTGGATCGTACTTTAACTGTTGCTCCGGTAATAAAGTTCTGAACTGATGTACAAAAATCTTCAGTTGCAGATTTATCGATATTGACATACCATTTGTCTTTAACAGGTTTCACACTACAAACTAATTCATGCCCGGCTATTTGATAAAGAACAGATTTGCGTTTAATCGTATCAGACAGATCTGAAGGCCCTTTAGAGACAATAACTGTCGTATGAGTGTCAATTGCTGGGGTAGGTTTGGGAAGTTGAGGAAAATTCAACTGATAATTGTCAAGTTTCCCTGACATTTCAACAACCACTTGTTGTAGCTCATTAAACTTAGAGAGTAAAGAAGTATAAGCATTTGCAGGGAGACATGGCACCTCTGTAGGTCGCTTTATCACAAACATAGGTACAAAAGTGTCGCTACTGTCAAGAGATCTTAACAGAGAAATAATTTCACTAAAATGATTAGAAAGTGCATTGTTACCCTTACGTACTGGGCAATCCGATTCAGGTGCACTTATTTGCCACAGTAAACTTTTAGCTTCCTTTACTATATTCACGTCAAAAAACTCCATACCATGTCTTTTGATAATATCCTCCTCAATTCCGCTTAGCAGATTGCTTTGAATAAAATTCAGAACCGGAGAATATACAAGTTCAGGCGTTTCATCACAGCTTTTCATGGCTATCGCAATCACCACACAAATTAAAAAGTCAATATTAATTCAAGAAAAAATACTGAATTAATAAATACCGAAATATAGGTCAAACTAAAAGCAAAGTAGATTCCATTTTATAATCCTCTTAAAGTTAACTCAGGTCAACAACTCACTTGGAATAAATTATGACCTCACCAAAATAAATCCAGACAGGAATAATATCCAATTCAATTTTGGTGTTACCTCACTGAACTCTGAAACGAAACTGTGTATGTACTGTGTCTGAAACGAAACTGTGTGAACTCTGTGTATGTGTATGTGTTTTTTGTCTCTATCGCCGTGCCTGCGTGTCTGAATGTAGCTTTTTCTGTCTCAGTGGCTTGCTTTTTGTGTTTGTGGGTCTGACTCTGTGTGTTTTTTGTCTTTCTCTCTCTCCGCTTCTGTGTGTCTGACTGTGTGTTTGCCTGTCTCTGTGTCTGCCTTTTTGTGTTTGAGTATCTGACTCTGTGTGTTTGTGTGTGTTCTCTCTCTCTCTCTCTCTCTCTCTCTCTCTCTCTCTCTCTCTCTCTCTCTCTCCTCTCTCTCTCTCTCTCTCTCTCTCTCTCTCTCTCGCTCTCTCTCCGTGCTTGCGTTTCTGACTGTGTTTGCCAGTCTCTGTGTCTGCCTTTTTGTGTTTGAGTGTCTGACTCTGTGTGTGGTTTTTCTCTCTCTCTCTTTCTCTCTCTCTCTCTCTCTCTCTCTCTCTCTCTCTCTCTCTCTCGCTTTATTGCCACAATGTTTTGGTCAAATGCTCGTGGCTGGATGTAATGTCCATGAATACTCAACCAGAACAGCATCCCAGATAAGACGACCTCAGGCTTCAACTCGAAGATCATTCTTCTCTATCCGTCATGTGGGACCAGGGTTTTATAATAGTTTACCAAATGAATTATTAGTAGAGGAAAATATTGCTAGTTTTAGGAGTAGGTTAAAATCTCTGTGTTTTGGTGAGTATAATATTTCTTAGCGATTTTCTCTTGAGTGGTCTCTCAGTTGTATTTTGTAGATAATTTCGGAGACCACACTGCCTTTCCATGACGATAAAATAAAAGTCCAAAATAGGGATAAAATCCTTTTTAATAGACAGTGTATAAATTTCACCGAAAATACCAGATATTTCGGTCATATATACAGTGACCGTCATCAGTAGTAAAACTTTTATCAGTTTTACTACTGATGACGGTCACTGTATCTGTGACCGAAATATCAGGTATTTTTTGTGAAATTTATTATACACTGTCTATTAAAAAGGATTTTATCCCTATTTTGGACTTTTATTTTATCGTTGTATTTTGGTTATTTTTTATTGTGATTGTGTGAGGCTGGTAGTGAGAGAATGGTGATAATTAGTTATAGTTTCTTTTTTTTATTTTAGGAGTTGCACCCAGTAGGAGGAGGTTGTGCCGTGCTTTTTTTCTCTTTTCCTTTTTATTTATTTATTGTTTTACGTTGTTGATAGCGATGATTATATCTGGGTTTTTTTTGAAGGGTGTATAGCCTAAACAAGTTTGCTTCTGGTGGTTGATTTATTTATTCGTTTTTGATTTAAATAAAAACCCTTATTACTTACTTATTACTTACATGTGTGTCTGAAAATGTGTTTGCCTGTCTCTGTGTCTGTCTTTGTGTGTTTGTCTGTCTGACTTTGTTTGTTTATGCGTGTTTTTGTCTCTCTCTCTCTCTCCCTCTCTCTCTCTCTCTCTCTCTCTCTCTCTCTCTCTCTCTCTCTCTCTCTCTCTCACTCTCTATGTATGTGTGTCTGACAGTGTGTTTGCCTGTCTCTGTGTCTGTCTTTGTGTGTTTGTATGTCTGACTCTGTGTGTTTGTGTGTGTTTTTTGTCTCTCTCTCTCTCTCTCTCTCTCTCTCTCTCCTCTCTCTCTCTCTCTCTCTCTCTCTCTCTCTCTCCTCTCTCTCTCTCTCTCTCCTCTCTCTCTCTCTCTCTCTCTCTCTCTCTCCCTGCCTGTGCTTCGGACTGTGTGTTTGCCTGTCTCTGTGTTTGTCTTTATGTGTTTGTTTGTCTGACTCTGTGTGTTTGTGTGTGTTTTTTGGCTCTCTCCCCCCCTCTCTCGCTATCTCCGTAACAGTGTGCCTGAATGTGTGTTTGCTTGTCTCTGTGTCTGTCTTTCTGTGTTTGTGTTTCTGACTCTGTGTTTTTGTGTTTTTTTTCTCTCTCTCTATCCCCCCCCTCTCTCTCTCTCTCTCTTTCTCTGTGTGTCTGTCTACCTGTATCTCTGTCTGTCTTTGTGTGTTTTTGTGTCCGACTCTGTGCGTTTGTTTATGGTTTTTGTCTCTCTCTTTCCGTGTCTGTGTGTCTGACTGTCTCGGTTCTGTCTTTGTGTGTTTGTGTGCCTTTTTTGTCCTCTCTCTCCGTGCCTATGTGTCTGAATGTTTGTTTGCCTGTCTCTGTCTCTGTGTTTTTGCGTCTGAATCTGTGTGTTTGTGTATGTTTCTGTCTCTCCCTCTCTCTCCCTGCCTGTGTGTTTGACTGTGTGTATGTCTATCTCAGTGTCTATCTTTGTTTTTTTGTGTGTCTGACCCTGTATTTGTGTCGGTTTTTTGTCTCTCTTTTTCTCTGTACCTTTGTGTCTGACTGTGCTTACCAGTCTATGCGCTTGTATTTGTGTGTCTGTATGTCTGACTCTGTGTGTTTGTGCGTGCTTTTTTTTCTCTTTCTCTCTAAGCCTGTTTGTCTTACTGTGTATTTGCCCGTCTCTGTGTCTGTCTTTGTGTGTTTGCGTGTCTGACTGTGTGTTTGTATGTTTTTTTGTCTCTCTCTTTCCGTGCCTGTGTGCCTGACTATGTGATTATCTGTCTATGTTTCGGTCTTTGTGTGTATGTCTGTCCAACTCTGTGTATTCGTGTGTGTTTTTTGTATCTCTCTCCATGCCTGTGACTCTAACTGTATCTTTGCCTGGTATCAAAATATGCAGGAAAACTTCCAGGGGTTGCTGCCTACACTTTTACCTTGGGTAAATCCTGTAGTCTTTAAGTATGAATCTAGCTTTTTACAGGTATTTTTTTCCGCAATCAAGTTGAAGGATAACCACTTCCATATTTAATTGAAAGACTAAGCGTGGGTGATGTTGCCAAATTGCTGTAACGGTCAATGAGCCCCAGATCCATAAAACGAAAGATTTGCCGAATCTCAAATGCTGTGAAGTTTTCCTCTGTTCGAATTAAGACAAGTGTCGAAGCATGAATGACGAAGCTTTGATCTGATGAGACTCCTGAATTATTTCAAAACTGATTTCTTTAAAACTTTTTCAATTGCGAAAACTTTGCAGGAAAGACAGTGGCGAAAGTTGGGAAAGACTTTGTGAACCAGGTATAGGATGCCAATATGGTTTACTATTTCTATGTTTCGTTTGGCCAATGGCCATGGCAGAAACATCACTTTGAAACTTCCTTTTAACATGAAGAAAAAATGTTCAAAGTTTAATCCAACTGATTGACAAGAAGTCGAGAATAGTGGAATAGTATAGTGATCCTGTAATTTCCAAACTGTGTTAAATCAGTTGTCAGTACTTCATCGTTTATACTTAGTCAGTCTATACTTAGAATAATTTAAAAAACTTTTTCCACAAAACAAGCTTTTCCAAGAAAAGTAAAGAGCTCCATTAAGCCAAGAATGAGCAAAAATAAAGTCAAATAATCTTCCAATTGTAATTTGGCATTTAATCGAATCCAGTGCCAAATTGGTTACCCTCAAATTTTGGCAGAAATTATTTTATAAAAACAAAGTTTTTCTGAAGGAAGTAAAGAGTGAAGTTCATTCCCGCAAACACATCCAATCAAAATTTTTGAGATTTCCAGATAGAAAATATGTCTTTGAGGTGGAAACCTCCCCCCCCCCACAACCCTCAGGGCAAGGGTTTTAAGTTATGCCCTGAGGTTATATAAGAACGATGTTTGTACAATTTATTATTTCTTATTTTTCTCTTATAGAGCAGGGCACTTCGTATCGAAAGATTTGTCGTAGAAACTTCGAAAAGGGATCATTCAATTGGAAATTGGAGTGGCTTGTGCCCTCTTTAATAGTCGAAAGTGATTGGACGGCAACTAACACCCCTTCGGAGCCCACCATCTCCCGAAACACATCCAATCAAAATTTTGATAGTCATTTTGTTCAGCAAAGTTGATTTCCAGATAGAAACTATGTCTTTGAGGAGAACTATCCCCAACAGCCTTCAGGGCAAGGGTTGTAAGTTATTCCCTGGGGGCATACAAGGTTTTTATAGAAAGCGTTGTCGTAGAAACTTCAAAAAAGGCTCATTCGATTGGAAATTGAAATGGCTAGTGCCCTTGTTAATAGTCGAAAGTGATTGGAGGGCAACTAACCCTCCTCTCACGCCCACCTTTTCCCACACCACATCCAATCAAAATTTTGAAGTAGCCATTTTATTCAACGTAGTTTTAAGTTCTGAAAATTAGGTCTTTGAGGATGACAACCCCCAATAGCCCTCAGGCAAGGGTTATGAGTTATGCCCTGGGGGCATATAAGGTTTTTATAGAACGCGTTATCGTAGAAACTTCAAAAAGTGTTCAGTCGATTGGAAATTGAAATGGCTAGTGCCCTTTTTAATAGTCGAAAGTGATTGGAAATCAACTAACACCCCTTCCACGCCCACCATTTCCCCAAACACATCCAATCAAAATTTTGAAGTAGCCATTTCATTCAACGTAGTTTTAAGTTTTGAAAATTAGATATTTGAGGATGACAACCCCCAATAGCCCTCAGGCAAGGGTTATGAGTTATGCCCTGGGGGCATATAAGGTTTTTATAGAACGCGTTGTCGTAGAAACTTCAAAAGGGTTCAGTCCATTTGAAATTGAAATGGCTAGTGCCCTTTTTAATAGTCAAAAGTGATTGGAAATCAACTAACACCCCTTCCACGCCCACCATTTCCCCAAACACATCCAATCAAAATTTTGAGATATCCATTTCGTTCCACGCAGTTTAAAGTTCAGGAAATTATTTATTTCAGCAGCAAACTCCCCCCACAGTCTTCAGGTTTAAGAGTTATAAGTTATGCCCTGAGGGCATATAAGTTTTTATTGAAATCTTTGTCGTAAAAACTTCAAAAAGGGCCCATTCTATTGGAAATTCAAAGGTCTAGTGGCCATTTTAATAGTCAAAAGTGATTTGAGGGCAACTAACACCCCTCTCAAACCCACCTTTTACCCAAACACATCCAATCAAAATTTTAAAACCCTTGTCCTGAGAGCTTTGGGGGGGGGGGGTTGTCATCCTCAAAGACCTAATTTCCAGAACTTTCAACTGCGTTGAACAAAATGGCTATCTTAAAATTTGATTGCAGGTGTTAAAAATCTTATATAACCCCAGGGCATAACTTACAACCCTTGCCCTGAGGGCTTTGGGGAGTGTCCTCCTCAAAAACATAATTTCTGTCTGGAAATCAACTACGCTGAACAAAATGGCTATCTGAGAATTTTGATTGGATTTGTTTTGGGAAATGGTGGGCGTGGAAGGGGTGTTAGTTGCCTTCCATTCACTTTCAACTATTAAAAAGGGTGAAAGCCACTCCCATTTCCAATTGAATTAGCCCTTTTCGAAATTTCTACGACAACTTCTTTGATACCACAGTTTATATAATTATCCAGTAATCTTATCGAAGATCATTTCTGGTCTTCGTTCTCGGTGCGAACAAAAAGCTCCTCCCACTTCCTCGTGCAGTTATGGATCAGTGTGTTTGCGTCAATCAATGAGAAATGGTTACAAAGTGCATTATTCGTAATAGCGGGTTTCCACTTGTTTCCGATTGTTTCTTGTCTGACTTGTCTACCCGTGAAAAGATCTGATGCCGCTTATGTTTCTACGTTCTCTGGAGCACTCGCACCCCGGTCCGGGTTTTTATAATGGGTGAGATAGGGAAAGATCATACTGGATAATTATATAAACTGTGTTTGATACGAAGTGCCCTGGTCTAAAGGAAAAAAATACATTGTGCGAATATCGTTCTTATATGCCCACAGGGCATAACTTATAACCCTTGCCCTGAGGGTTTTGGGGGATTGACCTCCTCAAAAACATATTTTCTATCTGGAAATCAACTACGCTGAACATAATGGCTATCTCAAAATTTTGATTCAATGTGTTTCGGGAAATGGTGGGCGTGGAGGGGTGTTAGTTGCCTTCCAATCACTTTCGACTATTAAAAAGGGCACAAGCCACTCAAATTTCCAATTGAATTCTCGAAGTTTCTACGACAACTTCTTCGATACGAAGTGCCCTGGTCTAAAGGAAAAAAATAATAAATAATACTTCGTGCCAACATCGTTCTTATATGGCCCCAGGGCATAACTTAAAACCCTTACCCTGAGGTTTGTGGGGGAGTGACCTCCTCAAAAACATATTTTCTATCTGGAAATCAATATCGCTGAACAAAATGAACAATTACGCTGACCTCAAAATTTTGATTGGATATGTTTGGGGAAAGGATGGCCGGGGGGGGGGGGGTTAGTTGCCCTCCAATCACTTTCGACTAATAAAAAGGGCACTAGCCCTTCCGATTTCCAATCGAATGAGCCCCTTTCGAAGTTTCTATGAACACGCCTTCGATACGAAGTGCCCTGGTCTAAGACCAAGAAAAAAAAATAATACGTTGTGCTAACATCGTTATTTACTTAGGCAGCGCTATTGCGCTGCCTATGATTTCTGTTCGTTTTGGGTTTCATTGATTTATCGATACTGATTTGTGGTAGATTCACACTTGGTAGATTATTTGAATTTATTTTTGCTCATTTTTTTAATGGAGTTTTTTACTTTGAAAAACTTAGTTTGTGGAAAAAATTTTTCTAATTAATTTTCAGTAAAGCACCAATGACGCAGTAGGTTTTAGACTTTTATAGTGAGAGAAGGAGGCGATACCCAAACTCTTGTTTGTAGTGATTTGTGTTTGTTTCAAGCTTGATTTGCATATTCAATTTAAGTTTCACTCGTTTTAAGATTTATTTATTCATTTAAATTAATATCTAGTATATGTTTGTTTGCATTGATTGTTTATTTAGTTTCTGTTCTTTTAAGTTTCATTTATGCTTCAATAGCAAAATATTTTTTTGCTTTAAAACAAAATTCAAAAAACTGGCTATCTCAAAATTTGTATTGGATGGGTTTGAGGAAAAAAGGGTGTGAAGGGCGGGGGGGGGGGGGGGGGGGGTAAATAATTTTTGTTTATTTACAAGGGGGTCCATGTCCGGATAGTCAAAGGGTATGGGGTGTATATTAATTTTTTTCTTCACATTATGTTTTTTTTTGGGGGGGGGGGGAGGGGGCAACTGTCCCTCTTTCCATCCCCAAACGAAGCCCCTGCTTCCATAAGAACCAAATATGCCCCCAGGGCGTAACTTGTAACCCTTGCCCTGAAGACTGTGGGGGGGAATATACAGCTCAAAGATATAATTTCCAGAAATTTCAACTACGTTGAACAAAATGGCTATCTCAAATACTGGTTGGATGTGCTTGGGGAAAAGGTTAGCGTGAGAGGGGGGTTAGTTGCCCTCCAATCACTTTTGACTATTAAAAATGGCACTAGCCCTTTGAATTTCCAATCGAATGAGCCCTTTTTGAAGTTTCTACGACAAAGCTTTTTGTAAATTGCTTATATGCCCCCAGGGCATAACTTACGACCCTTACCTTGAGGGCTGTGGGGTTAGTATCCTCCTCAAAAATATAATTTTTATCTGGAAATCAACTACTTAGAACAAAACGGCTATCTTAAAATTTTGATTGGATGTGTTTGGGGAAACGGTGGCCATAGAAGGGGTGTTAGTTGCCGTCCAATCCCTTTTGACACTTAAGAAGGGCACTAGAACTCTCTATTTTTAATCAATAAGCCCCCTCAAAAGTTTATGTGAACCCCTTCCATACGAAGTGCCTCTGGGGAAAAATATTATAAATAATAAAATATCGGAGCCGTATGGCCTTTACTATAGGCAACGCTATAGCGTTGCCTCTGATTGTTTTAACTGTAAAACTGTCTGAAAAACAGTTCTTGTCCACTAATTATACAACAAAAATATATAGATTACGAACCTCTTGTGTATCACAATCCTCATCGAAATTATTTTTGTTAAATATGTTGATAGCTCATTTGATGTAATGATAATAACTTTGACTAATTTTTTTCTTTATAATGCTTGCCAGATGGGTATGTGTCTATTGGGACCCATTATGCGATTTCACCGACAAATTAGAGTTGAGATAAAACTATTTCCAGGAATGTTCTTATCTCAAAGACACGGCGCGTGGGATTGGTAACTCTAGTTGGTTCTAGTATACCCTTATGTATGTATTGGGAATGGTAGGACATGTGTGCATTGGGAGTCGTGGGATATGTGTGCATTGGAATTGGTGGGATATGTGTGTAGTGGTAGTGCCTAAGGTGATACTACTCATAATATCTCCAAAGACATACTTTTGGCACTTTTCAACAATGCTGAACCAAATGGCAAATTTTCAACACACAAAGACAAAATCTCAAAGACAAATTTTCAAAGACAATATCTCAAAATTATAATTGGAGGATGTTTGGGAAAAGAGGGCGTGAAAGAGGGAATAGTTGCCCTTCAATCTTTTCGGTCACGTAAAAATAAGTAGTGTAGGGTCTCAAGTCACGGAATTTACATCCTTATTTGGACATTCAAGATTGCCTATACTAAAATAGAGCAATGACCAACTTACATAACCAGCCGCCCAGACAAGTATCCAACGATTTTGGGTGAATGAGCTACATGCTCCTGTCAGGACAAGATTAGTAAATATTCAATCTTCCCTGAATAAAAGTGATGTCCAGTTATTATAATACTTAATATTCAAGTCATGAAAGTTATATGAACATATTTTTTCCCTTTTGGAAAAATTGTTTAGTTTGGGGTATGCATAAAGTTAAAAATAATAAAGTCGTATATATTTTAAGCAATGATACGACAGCCCTTGATCATCTATGACCAAGCCTCTAAGGCTCCCAATGCCCCTCCCCCCAAGTTTTTGCCCCCTTTTCTTGTACTTATTTTTTATGTTTATTTTTTTATTTTATTTTTCAACTTTAAATTTTTTTACTTAGAAATTTTTTAAACTTTTGGTTATTACATAAAATATGCTTAAAACAAAGAAATACACTTTTGATATTTTCGAAATATGAAAGAAGATTATATAGATATATCAGTCATGTTTTCCCATTAGAAAAATAATGTTTGTAGTAACAGTTTTCTTTTTTTACTTAGAATTTTTGGTTCTGAAGTTTTTGCACTTAGAATCTCTTGGGACTTAGGAATTTTTTGGGATAATCAGACACACAGTCACGGAGAGAAAAAGAGAGACAAAAACACACTGAGACAAACAGAGGCAGACACACATGCATAAAAACACAGACACAGAGAAAGGTAAACATACAGTCAGACACACAGGTACGGAGAGAGAGATATAGGGAGAGAGAGATAGAGAGAGAAAGGGGGGAGAGAGGGAGAGACAGAGAGATAGAGAAAGAGAGAGAGAGAGAGAGACAAAAACACGCACACACAAACACACTAAGTCAGACACACAAACACACAAAGACCGACATTAAGACAGAAAAAGTCACGGTCAGATGCACAGGAACGGAGAGAGAGAAACAAAACCACAGAAACACACACAAACACAGAGCCGGACAAAAAATACACATCGACAGACACGGAGACAGGCAACATCAGAGTCAGGCACACAGGAAGGGAGAGAGAGAGAAAAAAAAACAAACATACAGAGTCAGACACACAAACACACTAAGTCAGACGCAGAGGCAGCCAAAACACAGTCAGACACATAGGCAAGGAGAGAGAGAGAGAAACAAAAAACACACACAAACAAACAGAGTTAGATATACGAAAACACAAAGAGAGACACAGAGAAAGGCAAAACGCAGTTAGACACATAAACATGGAGAGAGAGAAAAACCATATACACATAGTCAGACACACAAGCACGGAAAGAGAGAGAGAAAGAGAGAGAGAGAGAGAGAGAAACAAACACAAACACACAGAGTCAGACACAGAGACAGGCAAACACACAGTCAAACACACATGCATGGAGAGGGAGAGAGAAAAAAAACACACAAACATACAGAGTCAAACATACAAACACACAAAGACAGACACTGCGGCAGACAAACACACAGTCAGACACACTTCACGGAGAGAGAGAAGAAAAACACACAAACAGAGTCAGACACACAAACACCAAAAGACAGACACAGAGACAGGCAAACTCACAGTCAGACACACAGGTATGGAGTGAGTGAGAGAGAAAAAATACGCAAAAAAAGTCAGACTCAGGCACACAAACACAGAAAGACACAGCCAGAGACAGGCACACACACAGTCAGATACGCAAGCGTGGAGAGAAAGAGAGAGAGAGAGAGAAAGAGAAACACACAAACACACAGAGTTTGACAAACAAATACACAAAGACAGA